>JALIGW010000002.1:35648719-35666219 GCA_023053685.1 Diadophis punctatus similis | reverse complement strand
CTCATTCGGAGGTGGAACATTGCTATTGAGAGAAACAGTGACTATGTTGAGAAGTAGGGATGTGATCCACAGAGGACCAGCTTCATTTTGATGTATGCTACATGTTCCTGTGTTGGTAATTATACCTGTCCTAAAGAAAATGGCATTACTTTTTGACTCACCCTCATATATATATTCACTATATTGGAGAATTCTCCAATTCACTATATTGGAGAATTCCACCTCCATTCTGTGTGGAAGTTAGTTGCACAACAGCTTTAAAAGACCTTGGATGAAGTGTATTATCTAAATTCAGTTGGGATTTAGACTTAGGTATGGGTCAGAAACAGCATTACTTGCACTTCTGGATGATGTTTGTCTAGTGGGAAATAAAGGTGGTCCATCCATTCTTGCCCTACCTGACCATTCTGCATCTTTTGATGCCATAAGCATGGTATCTTTCTGGACTGACTTAGAGGAATGGTTGCATCTCTTTTCTTCAGGGATGATTCCAATTGCTGGTGATTGGTGAGAAGAGATCCCATCTCATCCCCTACTATGTGGGATGCCAAAGGATTTTGTGCTCTGTCCATTCCTCTTCAATATCTACATGAGGCTGCTAGTGAACTCATCCTCCACCAGCTGGTGAGCTATTGTGGTGGAATCTGCAGCTGAGGGTTGGAGCTAAAAGACTGGCTAGCTTGGAATCCCTGCAGGGAAGGAAGTGATGGAGAACCCCTCTCCTCACAATCCCTGAAGTGCTTGTCTGGTTGTTCCCAACAGTGGGCAGTCTTTCAGGCGCCTAGAATGGTCCATATTTCACCACTGTTCTGTGAGCGGGAATGGCTACCAGTTTGCTTCTGGGTGCAATTCAAGGCATTGATTATTATTGAGCCATGCCAGCAGAGAAGGCATGCTGAGGATCCCATCAGTCAAAGAATTCTGGATGGCAGGATCCAAAAGAAGAAGTGCCATGGCACTTGTCTTTTGGAACATCTTGCCCCCCTGGATGAGATCTGTCCCTACCCTCCTAACCTTCCACAAGAGCATAAAGACCTGACTGCCAATTGGCCTGAGGCCCCAATGGATGAGTATGACTCTGGAGGTAGTTGATGGACCAATATCAGATCCCATTGCCTCCCTGTATGTTCTGCTTTCTCCCTCCCCATTTCTTAGTCTTAACCTAAGTCATAATCCAGCTCCTCACACACACAAAGCCAACTAACATCAGAGGAATTTCACGTTAAAAATCTACATTAGTATGGGACATTGTATAGAAAGTTACTGTATATTACCAAATGTTGGGTTATGAAATGTGTCTGCATTTATGTGTGTGTAAAATAAATAAATCCCTTCTCACAACTTTGACTGGTGCTCTTTCTCCCATATATTCTTCCAATACTGTTCGGTTTCTGCTGTTGGTGGCTCTACTCTTACTGTGTTATTTCACTGCAGTTGAGAATACACCTTGGATGGTTCTTTGGAGAACAAGGCATTTATCTTCTTGGCTTCTGTTTCTCTAGTATATATCCTTAGATTGGTAGCAACTGCTAAGAATCATTGTTTCTAGGGCGTCAGATGGAAGCCCTTATATTTTTTCAGTAACAAAGTCTTATTCCTAATCTTCTGTTCAACCAGCTAACTAAACCTCCATCCAAATGGCCTTGACATTAGCCTCTAACCTCATTTTGGCTTTTTGGCAGGGAGTGGGGGTTATGTTCTTCATGTTTATCTTGCCAAGCATATAATAACCCATGATACTGAAACTACTGCCATGTTTGTAAACTGGACATTATATTTATGATTCACATACTGATATACAGAGCTGATTATAATAACAGATTCAGAAGAACAATTATCTTTATTTCTATTTTAGAAATTGGAAGAAATATGTTACATACTACACAGTAATATATAGCAAGTATCTAACCAAGTACAGCAAACAATAGGAATATTTTTTGTATTACAAAATGGCTTCAAATCACAAAGTAATGCTTGTGAACCTTCAAGAACTATTTGAAGGCAGATTCTGCGTTTCATTGTCAGTTCATGTTTGACTTTATGCCATTTATATGTCTAAATGCAAAATGTTATTTTAAAGTCATTGCCAAGGTAATGGGTGTTTCCAGCTTTTACAGAAATGCGAGGAGATGCAAGGGCTCTAACCATCTTAGCCACTGACATTTACAACTATGGGTTTTGCTTTTAATACGGGGCAATGAGCAATATACTTAAGGCATCAGACAATGCTTTATAGCATACACTAAAGGTGAATCACTTTTTACTAGATATATTAGCTGGAGGATCTGAAACCTCATGAGGAAATTTAACTAGTTTTAACCCAAGCAGTGCTGTTGCTTCCGTTATTACCTTTCAAATTCTCAGCAGGATGCAGAGTTTCTGAACATCCTATTCAGAGATATTGAGGTCTTTTTTCCCCAATTGGTTTCTACTACTTTGGGTAACAGTAGAGTACTCATTAACAAACTAATTGATTTTTATTAATTATCTGTGGTATATTTTTCCACTGATTATTTCCCCCTAGTATCTAAGCTTACTAACTGCAACTACATATTCTCAGTATATAATTAGTCCTGAAGGAACTTGAAGTGGACCGGAGATCCTGTTTGATTGCTGTATCAAAATTTATTTGAAGAATAGTCAGATATATTTTTTTACAAAGATGGGCTTGGAAAAATCCTTCTGAAAATGTCTCATTATGGTACAGAGATGAGAGAGACGAAGTGCTACCAGCCACAGAATTCAAGAAGGCACTGGGAGGCTTTGATATGGCCACCAAAATAATCACATATCAGTGGCAAACTGAATTGACAGTTCAATCACTGAATGCTATAGTATTCTTATTTTAGAAATTTCTTATGACACTGATAGTATTATATATATATTTTTTAAAAAAATAATAGCATAATTTGACAAAAATGTATACAAGAAATATTTTCCTTACAGTTTTCATCAGGAACAAACTCAGCTACTCTGGTTGAAAAGAGGGAATTTTTATCTGCCTTCCAAGGGATTAATGTGATAGCTATCACAATATATGAGTTGCCTCTGTTATAAAATTCTGACAATTATGAAAGAATTTATGAAAAAAAGTACATAGAAACAAGGTTTCAAATAGAGATAAAAAGAAAATATTTGTTCAGAATTATCAGAACTTAGATTTGTACAAGATAGTTTGACATTTAATATTTGCATAGATTTTATTATTTTATTATTAATGTTAATATATGGGGTAGACAACGCAGAATATTGATCCTGATTTTTTATGTTTTTAGAAACCTCTACATCTGTTCTTCAGCTCTAAACCTTTCCAGTCTTTAATTTGGGATATTAAGTTGTCTGAGAAAAGTGGAGCAGAAAGTTGCAAATGGAGTTCAACAGAAGAAACAAAGAAAATGAAGTGACCTAAAAGAGTGCGTGCTCAGCTGTGAGAGCTGAATATGAAAAGTTTGTCCTGAGACTACTGATTATCCAGTGTGAATAACTGCTTCCTGCTAAGTAAGGAGTAATCTATTTCTGCTAAGTAAGCAGATACTGAAGTTACCAGATTCCAAGCAGCAACTCTAAAATATTTAATAAAACATTTGAAGTGTAGTGGCACTAATGAGAGCCTCAGAGTAGAACAAGAAGAATTATCAAAATTTAACTGATGAGTATACTGAAAAACATAAAGATTAATGGGTAAATACCATACAGTCTGAACTGTGACGTTTGAGCATAGTTTATGTACCTGCCTGAAAATATTCTGGTTTTTATATTCAGCAAAGATAAGCTTGTTGTGGTACCTGAAGAAAAAAGCAGAAAATTGAATGATTGGCAATATCTCTATAGATGAGAGAATGAAGATCAAGACAGCAGTACTTGGAGGAGGAAGAGGAGGAGGAGGAGGACGAGGAGGAGGACGAGGAGGACGAGGAGGACAAGGAGGACAAGGAGGACGAGGACGAGGAGGAACCTTGCAATAAGATGGGAATAGTGGTCAATAAATTTTATAAATAAATAAAGTAATGTAACGTAAACTAATGTAAACATAGGTGTTGGGAACTGAGTTACCTGCACGACAGACTGCTGACCTAGATGGTTTACACTTCATGAGAACCTTGTAGACATGTGTTTGATGTAAGGAGTCTAATGAAGTGGGCTTTAACTGAATCCCATAGAGACAGGTCATAAAAGCCCTGAATGAAGCAAGTCAGAAATAAGTTTTCCTGAGGAGAAGAAGAAAATAAAAGTGTTGTTGTATTGGGCCCATTTAGTGACTATAAAAATTGCATCATAGGATACTGATTCCCCTATGGGTTTTTAGAATCCCCTTAGAAATGCAAAAATGAACAAAGTGGATTTTCTGAAAATCTGTATATCACTGGTGAGAGTTGGTCTCAGCCTTTGAATTGGCTCCCTACTGAAATAGAGCTATAGACTGGAGAATGTAATTGCATATGATTCAGAGAATGCCAAGGACTCCATCAGGCGCGGGTTCCTAATTTTTTTACTACCACTCTGTGGGCGTGGCTTATTTTGTGGGTGTGGCTTGCCAGCCATATGACCAGGTGGGCGTGGGCCTCGGGAGCTTGGCAGCGGCCGGAGAAGTGGGGGGGCATTGCCCACCTGCAACGCAGCCCCCCGCAGCAGGAGCAGCAAGATCGCGGCAGCGGTTCTTCTAGGAGGCTCCGTCCGGCCTGAATGCTTCTCTCCATTCGATGATCCTAGGCTCCTGCCGCCCGTTCCCCCTCCCCTCAGCAGCTTGAGGACCCTCGAACATGTGAAAATGCCTGGGATCATCACCGCGCATTCGTGGCTTCTCGGACTGCTGAAGGGAGGGGAATGAAAATAGCTCCTGCTGCCCGTTCTTTCAACATCTCATGCGCTCCCTCAGCCATCCTCCCCTGCTTGGACTCACTGTGGGATAGGAAGGTAGCACATGCGCAGTGCCGGAAGCTCGGCTTCTGGGCACGCACAGAAGAAATTTTGTAGAAAAAATTTAAAAAAAAAATTTTTTAATGGCGGCGCCAAGGCACCAGCAACCGACCACACCGGTACTGTGATGTCACCAGCGGGCCATTACCGGTGCTATAGAGTGGACCGCACCAGTAGGAATCCACCACTGGACTCCATGCTTAACCCTGAGCTACATATATTTTCTTCTATGGAAGCTCCATACAAAAACACTAAGAATATTTTTAATTTAATGTGATGGATAGACAGCATCGCTATTCTGAATTAGACAATAAAAATACCTTGGCCTGTGTCTCTTCTCTTTGAATATTATCTTTAAGACAATGACTTAGCCTATATAGCCTGTCTTTCTATAATTATATATGCATGACAGATTGTACACTTACATTCCTTGTGCTTATATATTATAAGAAGACAATGTAAAGTGAAAAATATGAGCTTTCAAAATTATCTATCCAGGAAAACATTTGTGTTGTTTTTTTTCCCCTACAACTTGTAGTAAAGGATGATGTTATGTTATTGTGGATAACAATTTTTTTCATACATGAATGTGCCTGCATACACGTACAAATGACACACATAACCTGCTAATTAATAATGCAGTGAAATGCACCAAAAGGGAAATCTAGAAAGTTGTCCTGACATTCCTAACATTGATATTAAGATGGCAATCTTCATGACCTGCAAAAATCATAGGAGCTGATTTAATACTTGTATATTTTTCTTTGCAGCCTTGCATGTATGAGTAAACTGACAGTTCAGTGGTTTAGTAAAATAGTGGTTTAATAAAACAGCACTTATTTCAATCTACAACCATAAATTAGGAAGAGCAATAACAGTTGAGGTAGAAGGAAAAACACCAAGAAGGAGTTTAAGTGAGTTCTTAAATGATTTGACAACAGTTACTTGTGGTGAATTAATATATTGACTCAACATATTACAGATAGTCCTCAACTTACGACCACAACTGAGCCCAAAATTTCTGTAGTTAAGTAAGACATTTGTTAAGTGAGTTTTGCCCCATTTTATGACCTTTTTTGCGACAGTTGTTAAGTGAATCACTGCAGTTGATAAGTTAGTAACCAGGTTCCTAAGTGAATCTGGTTTCCCGACTTTGCTTGTCAGAAGGTCTCAAAAGTTATCACGTGACCATGGGACCTAGCAATGGTCACAAATATGAACTAGTTGCCAAGCTTCTGAATTTTGATCACATCCTCATGGGGATGCCGCAACGGTTGTAACCAGCGGTGGATTGCTCCTGGTTCGGCCCTGTTCTGTGAACCGGTAGTGGTGGCAGCGGGAGGCTCCATCCACCCACCCGGGACGCTTCTGCGCATGTCTATAAGTGCTTTCACGGAAATCTAATGAACCGCTGTATTTAATACAGGTGATGTTCAGAATATTAATGCCATACTCAAATGCCTGTAAATTTGGCCATACTCAAATGCTTGTAAATTTTATGGGTTAAATGAAAGGAACAACATATGCTTGGAGATCCTTTTGAAACTGTGCTGATTGCATATGTGAATGAGACATGGAAACTAAGCATGCTAGTATTGCAATATGGTCAGCATTCTTCTTTTCAAACTGATCTGAAGTTCTAACTATTTGATTGTGGATTCTTTCAAAGAGAGAAGAGATTGACCCCTACATGAATGAGGTATATGGAACAAATGATTAATAGCTGTTTGGCTATATTAAAAATGCAGAGACTCCTTGACCTTGTGCCCAGTAACTTATGATAAAGATTCTGGTGAAATCCATTTGAAGCTTATTCTCCTTGCTGAAGTAGTAGCAGGCTAACACATGCAGAGGTACCACACATACATGCACCACAACAAGGGAGGAGAGAAGGAAAAGAAGGGGAAAATAGTATCCATTTTTCCACCTGGATACCTCTTCATCTGCCAAAGGCAAGTTCATTGTATAAAAAGCAATAGAAATAATCTTTTAATACATAACACAAAACTGTACAGTACCTTATGTGTCGTGTATTTGGAGCCTTGGCAATATAAAAGCTTTCACAGTTCTGTGCTTACATTTCTACACTATGGATGAACACAGACCCCATATGTTCTTTCTGCTCTTGTGGCAAAGAAAGGAAAATGGTCTATTCAAGCCATAATTTTGTCTGCCTTAGGGCAAAAAGAAAAAAGAAAGAAAGAAAAAGAAAGAAAAGAACAGGTTTTAATGCTGTGCTACAAGGAAGCGCACTGAATATTCAAAGCAATAGCACTTTTCTTATATACCGCTTCATAGTGCTTTACAGCCCTCTCTAAGCGGTTTACAGAGTTCAGCATATTGCCCCCAACAATCTGGGTCCTCATTTTACCGACCTCGGAAGGATGGAAGGCTGAGTCAACCTTGAGCCTAGTGAGACCATATGAATGTTCAAAAAGTGACCATTATCTGCACATTCAGCTTCAGATGTCTAGATCATTATAAATCTGGTTCAGTATTCATGGTTTTCACAAATTATTTGCTCTGACAATCTTTTTACAATTTCCTAATCAAAAATAAGAAAAGCTATGCTTTATGCATTTTTTCTAATAAGAAAACTTGTGTGCAACTTACATTAAGATTTTCAAAAAAATATTATGTGTAATACATGCTTTCTTGCATGAATCTTTTCCAAATACATAACCAAATTTCATTTTATAAGAATTTTTTTTAAAGTAAAGTTTTGGGGCAATGAATGACAGATCCTAATAGATTCTGTTCATCACTACCATTTTGGCCCAAGTCCATTCGGTGTATTGCTTCATTTTGCCCCTGTGAGAAGCTATGGTAGATTATTTTTATTTATTACACAGTATTCATCGTCAACTGATGTTGCTGAAAATAAAACTAAAATTTTCTGCAAATCTTTTACAAAAGATAGCTTTTAAAAAGTTCAGTAAAAGTAATAACACGGTCTGGACAACAATAGCTGAAAAAAATTGTTTTTCTGAATTGGAGAAGTTTGGAAAACGGGGGTGGGGCAGAGAAACGTAAGCAAGGCAATTGTTCAAAGCATACCTCTTAAAGGTACACAGGTAGTCCTCAACTAACAACAATTGTTCAAAGTTACAATGGCACTGAAAAAAATGACTTACAACTGTTTTCACACTTATGACTATCACAGCATAGCCATGGTCAAGAGATCAAAATTCGGACACTGGGCAATTGACTCATATTTATGATGGTTGCAGTGTCCCAGGGGCATGTGATCACCTTTTATGACCTTCTGACAAGCAAAGTCAATAGGGAAGACTGATTCACTTAACAGTTGTGCTACTAACTTAACAACTGCAACGATTCATTTAACAGCTGTAGCAAAAAAGGTTGTAAAATGGGCAAAATGGGTGACACTCACTTAACAACTGTCTTGCTTAGCCACATAAATTTTGGGCTCAATTGTGGTCATAAGTCGAGGATTTACCAGTATTTGATTTGGAAATATGTTACCCTGGCCCAGTAGGTATCCAATATGCTTTTCACTGAGATATAAATTACAACTCCTCCAAATCTAAATGGCAATCTGTCACTGGTGATTTTTTTTGAGCACCAATAAACCAGTTTGATCCACAGACAGATAGCATTAGAAATCTGGACAACACCCTCAGTAGTGGGAGAGTGGGGAAAGACATTTTTTTTAAAGGAAAGCTTACCCCCCAAAAAGAAAAGGCAATTGTAATTTACAAATGCCTACAACTATTGTAGAAATGAATCTTAAGAATAAAATTATTTTCTATTTTAACTATTATCTATAACTTCCTTATCTATACTGTTTTCTTTGAAGTTCACTACATTTTCATAGTTTAGTTCTATGAATTCCATTTTTTATTGTTGATTTATATTTCTGTTGTCTTAATCAATATATATCTCTAAAGAGTTATACATCTTTTTTCATCCTGTCTTTTACGTTTTTTAGTTTCTGCTTTCTATTTCAGTCAAAGTCTTTATTTTTTCTTCATATTTTCTGCATGCTTCTTCCTGGCTAGGCTTTTTGATTCTTCTCTTCAAATATTTGGAAGGACTTTACCTCAAATCAATTCTGAGACAAGAAACAAACTCCTTTTTTGCCTCAATTATCTCAGGGGTTGTCTCTTTTCCAATTGCTTCTTCTCATCAGAGCTGTTAATCATTTTATTTTCTTCTTTGACTCCTGGACTTTGGCTTTATTTATTCTATCTATCTATTCACCCTATTTGTTATGAGACCTGTGGCTCCCAGGTAGCCATCTTACCTTGCTTCCTTCTTGCCTCTTACCCAACCTCTTGCCCAATAGCAATAGCACTTAGACTTATATACCGCTTTTACATAGTCAGCATATTGCCCACAATAATCTGGGTCCTCATTTTACCGACCTCGGAAGGATGGAAGTGAGATTTGATCTGCCAAATTGCAGTCAGCTGGCAGTCAGCAGAAGTAGTCTGCAGTACTGCATTCTAACCACTGCGCCACCGCAGCTCATGCTCAATGCTACTTTTTCATTAACAGCTAGGCTATCTTGAGGAAGCTAACATTGAGATGGGAGATTGTTGCAACATTGCAAGAACTCTTTCTGCTGGCCTAAGGATTTCCTTCACAGCATTTTTTGGTACAGCAAGAAGATGCAGAGTTTCCTTTCCTTCTTTCCTTTCCTTTCCTTTCCTTTTCCTTTTCCTTTCCTTCCCCCCCCCCTTTTTTTTTTTTGCCCTTGAGGGAACTCTATACTTGTGTGTATAGACTTTATTTACTTGAACCTTCAAAGGGTACTTTGTGGAGTGACAAAAACAATCCTTCCAAATTCTTTGCTCCTGGAATAAGGACACTACTGCATTATGGTCTCCACAGCTTCATTTATGTCCCCTCCATGTCAATGAGCATGTATGTACATATGCAGATGGTCTTTCTCCAAGGGCTATTGCCAAATTATAGTGACAGGACAATTTTCCATTTTGTGGACAAAGGCGTCCAGTCCAGCACTGTAAATATTAGCATTGTTGGATAGGTACCAGTTGTGGCAAATGACAACAAATGAAAAGTTAAACCTGGAATATCTCCATGAAAGAGCCAAATCAAGTAAATGGTGTCTACATTTTTCTCTTATGTAACAAAAATGTAGGCTATAGCTTTATACTGAAATGACCTTAACCTGTCACAACACTGTCTTATCTCTTTCTTTTTGAAAATGGATATTGCCTTAATTATTTGCATCTGTGAACTCCAATGAACATACTTAAGGATATATCCATATATTCATAAATCATCTGCAGGCAATAAGTGGTCCAACATAGATAATTAGAGAATTTACGGAAGGCTTGCTCCCTCTGTTTATCTGCTTATGACATTTGCGGTGCAGCCCTAACAGCAGGATAATTACTAGATTTATTCATCAAACAAAATCACGCCTTTGGGGAATGCTCAGTGACTTCAGTTTTAGGACTAATAAAGACGTTTTTCACCCAAACTCAAGTACTAATTTGCTCAGTCACTAGCTGCAATAATCTTTTATGGAGCTACTCAAAGAAGAGGTTTGGCACCAGAGGGCAGATAATTAAAGGTGCAGTATCCCCATACAAAAAGTTCTGAACAATTCCCTGATCATATTAAAATTTAATTGTTGAATGTTAATTGAAAAAATAAAAAACCAGGAGTCATTGCTGTTCTCTCTGTTCTAGTAATTATTCTCCCAGATCAAAATTGTATCTTTAAGAACAGGACACAGTTGAAACTTCACAAACTCTTCCAAATTGGCCAATGAATTATTTGAATTATTGTCCAAATAGAACAAAACAACAAACTAGGGTCACAGAGGAAGTCTACTGTATATTGTAGTTTGCATCAAGCAATAGAAAAATTAGCTTGTTTGGAGTTAAGGAAGTTTCATAATTACACAGGAGGCTTTTCTGCACAAAATCTGAAATCTGTGCCACCTGCGGTCCGATCTAAGCATAGTACACAAAATTGTCTGCTACAACGTCTTACCTGTCAATGACTTCTTAAGCTTCAACCACAATAATACATGGGCAAACAATCGATACAAACTCAAGGTAAACCACTCCAAACTCGATTGCAGAAAATACGACTTCAGCAACACACTGGCCAATGCCTGGAATGCTCTACCCGACTCCGTTGTTACAGCCTCAAACCCTCACAGCTTCAACCTCAAGCTGTCTACCATGGGCCTCACCCCATTCCTAAGAGGTCCATAAAGGGGGCATCACCACTGTGCCTACCGTCCCTGTTTTACTGTCCCCATTTATCTGTACTTACTTCCTTTGTTGATGTGGATGTTTATACCTATACCAGCTATCTTGTACATGTTTTACAAAATAAATAAAATAAAATAAAATAAAATAAAATAAAATAAAATAAAATAAAATAAAATAAAATAAAATAAAATAAAATAAAATAAAATAAAATAAAATAAAATAAAATAAAAAATAAAAATATAATATAATATAATAAAATAAAAAAATAAAATAAAAAATAAAATATAATAAAATATAATAATAAAATAAAATAAAATAAATATAATAAAATAAAATAATAAAATAAAATAAAATAAAATAAAATAAAATAATAAAATAAATAATAAAATAATATAATATAATAATAATAAAATAAAATAAAATAAAATAAAATAAAATAAAATAAAAAATAATAAAATAAAATAAAATAAAATAAAATAAAATAAAATAATAAAATAAAATAAAATAAAAAATAAAAAATAAAAAATAATAAAATAAAATAAAATATAATAAAATAATAAAATAAAATAAAAAATAAAAAAATAAAAAATAATAAAATAAAATAAAATAATAAAATAAAATAAAATAATAAAATAAATAATAAAATTAAAATAAAATAAAATAAATAAAATAAAATAAAATAAAATAAAATAAAATAAAATAAAATAAAATAATATAATAAAATAAAATAATAAAATAAAATAAATAAAATAAAATAAAATAATAAAATAAAATAAAATAATAAAATAATAAAATAAAATAAAATAATAAATAAAATAATAATAAAATAATAAAATCCACTGTGGGGGGGAGTAGGGGAAAGGGAGGAACCTAAGGAAACTCACTAGTGTATCTTGTGAAAATTGTTGTTGTTTCCACTAGGATTGCATTAATAAAATTATGCTACTGAATTTAATTCCAAATTTAAAATAATTAATATAATCATTTAAGTGGGGCTTCCTGCCAAATGTAGATAAGAGTAATAGTTTGAGAGCTTCGCGTATTTTCAGTAAGCTGCATAATATATAATTCAAGTATGGTTCTTTGGCAAAATTAATTTAAATTGACAAATTAAATTAAATCCTGGCCCCAATAGATACCTATAAGCCTTTGTGAGGATGGTATGAGTGTGAGAATATTCACCAATAATATTAGTGTTTTAGGAGATGTGATTGACTATAGAAGAAAGACAGGATGGCATAGGAAATTTTCCTTAGATTAACTTACTTAATTTATCTTAAGATACAAACCTGTACCTTAGTAAAAGCCCTAAAACCTAACAGATAATTCATAACTGAAAAAGTACCTTATTTGCATGACTAGGCCAATCTGTCATTCCTCTGATGCTACTTCATTATAAGGGCCCAACTTCATTTCTTTTTCCTTTAGATAATTTTTTTTCCAATTCTCTAGCAGAAATTATGGTGCTTAAATACAAGAAAATCGATGTACAACGTTAATAAAGCTCCACAGTTTTCTCTAGAGATGCTACAGGGCAAGCAACTAACAAGTGAAAATTGGAAGCAGAAGAG
The DNA here is from genome assembly GCA_023053685.1 of Diadophis punctatus similis. Classification (NCBI taxonomy): domain Eukaryota; kingdom Metazoa; phylum Chordata; class Lepidosauria; order Squamata; family Dipsadidae; genus Diadophis; species Diadophis punctatus. Next base: position 35,653,513 of record JALIGW010000002.1, on the reverse strand, counting down.
AAGCAGGATGCCTGCCTGGCTTTTCATCTGCATGCAATGGCCCTTTGGACCCTGCCTCTCTTCCCTCTCCTTCTCTCCTTCCCCTCCCTCCCCCTCCAAGGAAGCATCTTTCACCATGTCAGAATTCTGCAGGCTCCTAAGATTCATTCTGTGCTGCAGTGAAATGATGAACTGCACAAAATGCAGACTTTTAAACTCATATTTAATTGTTTAATGTCATGGCTCTTGGTAGAGCATTGTTGCTTGAAAAATAAATTGGGTAATTCAATTAAATGGCTACAGAAGATACATCATATCAGATGGAGAAAGGCACTAACCCCAGCTTGAACTTGACGTCCCACATCGCTTCACTTATTTGACAAATGGATTCTTGAAAATAATTGAAACACATGGCTGCCAGCATAGGTCAATAATACTTTTTTGCCATTCTGCCTCTTAACAGCTTCCATTTTTTCCTGCACTGTGCCATTCAGGGCAAAGATTGCATTTGCCTGGTAAATCATGCAAGCATTATTACTAAAATAGGACTAAATGCAATGAAAATGGACTACATAAAAGTAATGGCACTTAAGTAAAAGGAAGACCATATTCTAGGGCAAATCCCAAATGTCAGAGTTAAATACTATATGACATTACTTCCATTACGGGGTCAGATTAGGAATGTAATAAAAGAAACTTAGTTGCCTAAATATACATATTTGGGCAGACTTAGCCTAACTAACATTTACCAGATAGTAAATATAAATATAATATATTAACATTTGTTTTAGTAAAGGAGGAAGAGAGAAAAATCCAGGTTCAGCATTTATTTATTTATTTATTTAAAATTGGAAAGAGAGAGAGGAATACAGATAGTCCTTGGGTTATGATATAGATAGTATGTGGGTTATGATAGTATTAGGGATGGGGATTGCCTATTTTAAGCCATGCAATCATAAAGTGCCATGTCACATGACTGCATCACTTAGAGATGCCAATCCCAGCAGTCCAAGTTGCTGTTATAACCAGGGATATCTGGGTCTTTAAGCGGGAAGAAGCGGGAGTCCCAGGTACAGAGTATGGGAGTGCTGTGGACGGTAGGGGAGCTCCTAAGAGGACTGATGCAAGCCATATGTATGTCAGGGGAGGCTGGGGAGGGCTGGCACAGGCTGCCTGCAGGTGGAGGTATGCTGCAAGCAAATCCTAGGTAAAGGCAGATATAGGGTCTCCTGCTTGGGCAGGGGGTTGGACTAGATGACCTGCAAGATCCCTTCCAACTCTGTTAATCTGTTAAATGTGAAGTAAACTGCATTTAGTTACATTTCTGTTCTTTACTTTTATCTCATGCTTTTTATTTCTTTCACTTATTATTTGTTACTCTCTTCTGCACTTAAAATGTAACAGTAAACTTTGAAAAAAGTATGATCTTGTTCTTCTTACCTTTGGACTGTGTGGTATCAATAACTAGGAATTTTTTCTATTCTGATCTTCTAACATTCGTGTGGTTTTCACTGCATTTTGATCCTATACATTATTAGTTTTTTTACAAGAAGAACATTTCTGCTGAAGAGGTTCAATACTGTATATGAAGTTGCTATTTTTTTATGGAAGAAAAAAGAAAGAAAGAAAGATGCAGGGGCAGCTAAAAGGCCTTCAGTGGGGAATTTATTCAGATGAAAAACAAGATTCTAAGCATCAAAGGGTTTTAGGACCTAAGTGTGGGATCAGGCAGCATCCTCTGAATAGATATATGCAAAATGATGTTCAAAGTATCATGGCAAGAAAAAATTGACATTGCTACACAGCAACAATTTTCATTACATTTCATACAAGTCATAATGGAGGAATCATCTATACTTGTATTTATTTTTTTACTTGCTAATTTATTAAATGTACATTATATACATTTATTAAATGTACATAATAGTTACTTTAATAATTGTAAATACATGACAGTAATAAATGTCAATACCATGACATTTGGTAGATTACTACCAAATTCTCAATATGTTGTCATCGTTTATCTTATGTTTGTCATTTCACTATTGAAATGTAATGTGATTTTGATAAGGATCTGATTCACAAATATTCTTTTCAGTTTAATAGTAAATATGAGAAAGCTACCAGAAATTATGAAACAAAAAATAGGTTCAGTGTGGTAAAATACTATGGTGAAAAAGAAGCAGAATCTTACTGAAATAACATTACCTGAAGCAACCTAATAACCCTCCCATAACATGTACTGCTGTTGAAGATAGATGAAATGGAAACTGGGGAGGCAAGCCGAAGTGATAAAATAGTAATTGTAAAGCTATTCCTGCAGAGCAAAAGCTGAGGTTTTTATCAGAACATACATTTGATTTTGATTTTGAGAAAGTTGAAAAGAATGACTCATACTATTCTTATTTCATTCATTTGATAAAATTGGGATTGATAATACTGAAATGAGAGCCACTTTGGTGTGGTGGTTCAAGGCACTGGAATACAAAATGGAAAAGGCAAGATCTAATCCTGCCCTAGATAGGAAGCCAACTTTGGGCAGCACTTCTCTTTCTCAACTCTAGGAAGAAGGCAGTGAAAACCACTTCCAAAAATGTTGCCAAGAAAACTCCAGACACTTGCAGCAGTTGCCAGAAGTCAAGATTAACTTTAACCTTGTGTGTATGTATGTGTATGGCTCATACATATACACCAAATACAGCCCATATACCGGTAATTATAATCTGACAAATTGGTATTCCTTTTAGTTTTCAGCTTTCTCTTCAAGAGTTTAAATTAAATAATTAATTTTACATTATAACTGGATTGATGGTAACAACTTTCACAAAGGGTGAAGATTCATAAGGAAGATGAAAAAATCTGTGTGTAGTTCATGTAATTCAATAATCCTTATAGATACATTTCATGTGGTAGTGATGTATGTTTTTGCAGGAAGACTATATGCCTGATAGCAAAAGACTTCGTTGCTTTGAACTCTATATCAGCATGTTACTTAGAAACGGTCACGACTTAGATCTTCTTCTCCTTCCCTTATTCCCAGATATTGACTATGAAACAAGGCCTGTAAAGTTTGCTGTTGAGTTTGTACAGCATGAAGTGTATGGGTATTTGCAGACTTTAATAATAGCATTAGCATTTATTTAATTTCAGTCAATTCAATCATCAAGAAACTGTAGATGCTGTACTTGCAGTAATCTTCCAGCAAGCATGTTATATTGAACCCTTCAAAGTAAGTAAATAGAATTACATATATTAGGCAATCTCGCATATGAATAAACATATATTGTGAAACAGATGCAGAAATGGGGTAAATAAAGTAAATTTAGAAAAATAAGAGAATGAAAATGAATTTAACACATTTCTTATTCTTAATCACCAGTTTAAATGGTTTACTATTTCTGCTTTGATTGGATTATATGGCATAACACAGTAAGTGGCATGTTTATCTCTTTACAAATTCTTGAATGAGGAAGAGATGGAACTACTGCTAGAGCTGGGAATAATCAGGAAAGGCAGAGCTCCCCAATATGGTGTAATTGTGATGAGAGAATTAACAAAGATATAGTCTGTCTGAGGCAGTAGTGTCTGCTCAAAATAAGTCAAAACAACATTGCATGCAAGTGAAAAAGGAGTAAGGTTAAAATGGCACTACTGCAACCACCATCTTGACCCTTTTGCAAATATTGTTGCAGTCCATGTTTCCTTCTCCAAGGATTTAGCGAAATTGGATGCTTGAAGGTGTAGGAAACTAGATGTAGTAAACAACTGAGATCTCATAAAGTTAACATCAATTCAGTATCTTAGCAATCAATTACAACTGGATCAAGAGGAGTAGCCCTTGGTGCAGGATTTAAATATACACATAGCTCCTTATCAATATTAACTGAAAGAGTTATCTAATGGCCATATAAAATGATAATATAACATAAATAAATAAATATATTTATAGATTATAGAAATCAAGGAGAGACAGGGAGAAAACTCAGATTTATGCAAAATACTCTATCCATTTACCTAAAAGTAAACCTAAATTTCTTAATTGTGTTAAGTTTGATTAAATATATATATAAACTCTCAATAACATGAGAAGTTGCTTTGTTGTATGTATCAGCTTATACAACTCAAATGGTTAAGAAGAATTTAGCAAATTTAACTTACTTTGATATTCTCTTCTATAGACATTTATACTTCATAATTCCGAGTTAGATTGATGTGAATCTGATTAATTTTAGACATATAGCTTATGAGCTTTTATTATTATTATTATTTTACATTAGTATATCTTATAGCTTGAATTTTATCTTTCAGATAGTTTACTGTTAGCACTACAACTTTATTCACAGAATTTAAAAATGTAGTGTTTTATAGTACACTGTTGTAAATGATTTTTACATATTTGTAATTTTGTGTTATCTTATGCTGGTCTATGACCAAAACAAAGATTGTTATTGCTCTAATAACTCTGTTATTCCATGTTTCTATGATTTTCCTAAATTTCTTCAGTAACAAGAAAAACTTTTTTTTTAAGGAATTCTAAAGGCTGGTTGCTTTTGAAAGAATCAAGTGGGCGGCATATCTTCAAGGTTCACAGATGAAAAATGCTGGAACTAGAAAGAATTGGTTACTTTCCTGTAACTGCAATTCTACAGTTGGAGGGAAATGATACTTTTTATATTACACGGAAAATGATCTTCCATTTCAAGTTGTTTCCCATAATGCTTTCCAATGCTCTCCAGTAGTTCCGCTGGTGCTTAGATGGTGGCCAATTGCATCTTAGAAGCTAATGATAATTGGGGAAATGCTGTGTTTCCTGTA
>JALIGW010000002.1:35461219-35643719 GCA_023053685.1 Diadophis punctatus similis | reverse complement strand
GGAATTCAGTTACATTTGTTAATGTGTTTATGTGTTGTTGTTTTTCTTTGCCTTTCTGTCTTAAGGGACTATAAATTAATGGTGATTGTACCTGAAAGATAACACAGATGTTAGGAATTATTTTGCAGTCAGGACAGTATTTGTACATGGCACTGGCGGGGTGTGAAACATATTGAGGTTTCAGAATATTCTGATATGTTAGTTTATAGATATTGTTTAGGGTGCTGGAAATGTTCAGCCAATCTGAAAGATGTTCTGATATTGCAGGTAAAGAATGGAATCAAGGGGTTGTTGGGTTTTTTTTGCAGATAAAGATTTTTTCTTTGGAAGGTTTAGGACATTAGGGAATAGGCTTGTCCTTGGAGCTTTGGGAAATGGGCTGTGGTTAGGGCCCAAAATCAAATTTTTGATTTAAAAACCTTAAAGCCATTTCCCACTGCTTGTAAGTTCAAGTTCAAGATGCTATAAGATGCAAAGGGGCATTAACTCCCTGATAGATCAGTTGATGGGGAGGAAGATTTTTTTTTTTTATGTTAGTTTGCACAAAAGTTTTTTTTAATTCAATGGAAGTGAGAGTTCTCAAACGGAGGTGGTCTGGAGACCTGTAATTGTGTGTTTGCGAACATGGGGATGTTTGTAAACATTTGCTTGTTTACAAGGGGATGAGAGAGATCTCCTTCACTAATTATAGTAAGTAACAAGGATTTGTACTTGGAAAGTATTTGACAGAAAATACTGATTGGAGAGACATTCTATGAAGAATGTGAAGAGAGGTGTTTGGCAGTTAGAAGTTAGAAGAGTTAGTTGTGCATTTATTTGTGAGTTTCTGTGTTGAAACGATGTTGAAGAGAATGGCTTATTCTGAATTGAGTATTCAGCTGTGTGAGGGTGCGAGAGAGAGAAGAGGGGGGGAAAGCGGCTTGCTTTTTTCCCTTTTACACATTTTTTTCCCTAGAGTCTGCAGAGAGAGAGGAGGGGCAGAAGGGGGAATTTGCGGAAGTTGATGTTTTCCACAGATGTCCTGCTCTGAGAGCTCTGCGTTTGAAGAAGTTGTTGGGTTAATGCACTGCTGATTGTGAATAGGTGGGAGATACTGACAAGGTTGAATTCTTATATGAGAAGTGGTCAGAAGTAGAACCATGGAGGTGAGATGTGAGATGTAGAGATAAGTAAGTGGAGTTGAAGAAAGTTAAGTTGATATGAGTTTGCCTGATTTGGGGAAGTCTTTTGTTTGTTTGTTTGAAATAGTTCACATTAGATAGGATGATGTGGCTAAGGGTGTGTTAGCTTAAAAAAAAAAAGAGCTGGTAAGTTGATAGACCCTGTGGTGAGAGGGTGATTTTATCTTAGGATAGTTTAGTACTGCTTTCTGATTTTTATCAGGAGAAGGGAAGGATTGGAAAAATGTAGAGCATGATGTGTAGACGTAAGGGATCTACAAATGCGAATGCGTAAGCCTATGGAGGCTATTGTTTTTTTTGTTTGGTTTTGTTTATTGATGGCTCATCCCGAGAGGGGGATGAAAGAAGGGAAATTGGATATGCAGTGAGTAATAGGTTGCTGTCTGAATGGTCAGCAGCGTGTTTGTTTTGTTACAAGCGTTAAGATGTTGGCAAATGAAGTGGGTAATATTTATGCCTATGGTATTTGGAATACCTTTGAGAGGATTTGGATGGAACGGGGTTTGATTCCAGGCAGGGAAAGAAGCTAGGATGAATAGGATCTGGCAGAGACCAGCGTGGCTGGCTGGCACATGAGGAGAGATCGTCGAGGTTGATTGTGGCTAGCGAATAAGGCTGTAAGAAGCGGCAAGAATGGGAAAGGAAGTAGAGATAATGGTAAATACAATTCCTATTTTGGAATGGGATGTCAAGCCTAAGTTTAGAAGGTGTGGAAATAGTAGATATGAGATGGATTTCAAATGGTGAATGAACCTATTATGAGAAACATTCTTGAGCATGAAGGAACCCATTGGGGTATACAAGCATTGACTGGCATTATGAAAAGAAAGTATGTATGCAGAGGAATGTGGGTAATTGCAATGCAGATATTGGGGAAATGTATACATTGCATTAGATAAACAAAAAAGAGCATGAGGATACAAGTGACTGGGGGAAAGTGAATGGCTGTTTGGCCATTCCAATGAATCCAGGTGGGATACCAGCTGTGGGGATATTGAGAAATCTGCTGGTGATAGTGGTTTATTTAAATGGTTGGGTGGAAGTATTTCCATGAGGATTTCCATGAGGAATGGTAAATGCTCAGATGCTAGAATGAAATATTGGAGCAGATTGTTCCAAGAAATGGGTTGGAGAAAACTATTGAAAGTGATAGAGGTACGCATTGTCTAGCCCAGGTAGTGTAATAGGTAATAGACCAATTAGGTATTAATTGGCAATTACATTTATCATTTTGTCCGATTTTGTTTGGCAAAGTTCGGAAAATGATTCAAATTTTGAAAAACACCTTACAGAAGTTAATTTTAGAATTGCCGCTACCTTGGATGAAATGTTTACCTTTAGCAATATTGCTTATTAAGATAAATATAAGAAAAGACATTAGAATTTTATTATAAGAAATGATGTTTGGTATTTCTTATACTAGAAATGTGGGAATGTCACAGATAAAATGCGAAGCTGTTTGTTTTTGAAAAAATATACAGGAACTGTCCCAGTGTTTTTCTCTTTTAAGGTTCGGAGGACTATTGGCACAGATTCCTTCCCTTGATTTTCAAATACGTGACTTTAAGAGCGGTGACTGCATCCTGATTAAAGCTCTAAAGAGACATGAACTAAAGCTAATGTGAGAAGGACTGTTCCAAGTGCTGTTGACTACCGAGTTGACTACCGAGTCGGGATGAGCGGACTAAAGAGACAGGCTGAGTCCATTGTTCGTGTGTGGAAGGACTGGGGACTACACCCCATGGATGGACAGTGACTGCTAAGACAATAGATCCTTTTGCATTGACTTTTAGGACTAATTGATAGCACTTTGGGAGGTTGAGTTGCTTATTTGGTTGGGGGTAATAAACTTTTGTATTGTGTTATTGTTTTCTATAGGGAAGAGACATAGTAGGGTGGTATGGTTACATGTTGTGAAAGTATGTGGATGAAAGTCCCTGGAGTGATTGCATTGAAGTTTGAGTTTGTATTACATTACATATACATACACAGGGGGGCCAGTCCACTGGAAGCATGAATTCGACAGTAGGGGTGATTATTGTCTTCTGGGGAATACGGACGTATCTTCAAGTAGGAATGGAAACGTTTGCTGTGTTGCTGTGTTATTTTATAATGTGGCAGCAGTTGTGTTTCCATGCTGAACTTGAACAACGATTTTCCCAGATACATAAATCACTGACACTGATTGAGCCGGAAATTGGAGGCTGGAATTTGTATTAGATCTACCTTTAGTGGTGGCACACCACATATCAAAGGAGTAACCATACATACGAGATAGCTGTTCATAATAGAGATGTGTCCAATAGGATGGAAGCTGTACATAGTCATTGCTATGAGAGATGTGGCAATTATACACCTTCCTATAAGAGGAAGGATTGATTTTACTATATGGAGAAATAAAAGCCCCATCCAAGCTTATGTTTTTATATGACAATATGGCATTGTCAGGTCTGCTATTTGGTTGAAGGGTAGATGTACAATTAGAAAACGCCACTTAGATACATATGACATGTGAGAGAAGCCTATGAAGAAGGAAGAGGAAATATTTTCCTGATGACAGTGGCTTTGAATACTATATTCTTTTGTGTGAAAGGAGAGACAACGGTCTCGGATATCATATCTATATATATTGTGGGTGTACTAGTTCCTGGGAAGTTTTCGTTTGAAGATGGAAAGATTGTTATGGAACATAACATCTATGATCTATCAAAAGTGATTACTTTGCTTGGTCAGTGAATGAGTGAGTGAAGCCCAGTGAATGGACTAATTAGAAGAAGCTGGTACTTTGAGGTGAAGAACATTTTGCCAGACTGTGATTGTGTAATATGGATAAGTATAAACAAGAATGTGTTTACTTGAACTGAGAGTGAAGAGATGGATCATTAGGATAGGTGCTATACCTACCTGAAGGATGGTTTTTGTTTTATAGCTTATATGCTTATGCAGTTATTCTTGCTAATGCAGTGGGAGGATCTTATCCTATAAGATGCCTGAACACAGGTTTATTGTTTTTACTGATGAATGCTACACTGCATCATAGTACTTGCATACCAGCAAGAAGACCATGATTGGAAAGGTGGTGAAAAATACACGACAGGTGAGACACATGATCAGAAACCTGAACATGAAGAAACATCTAAGAAAGCAGGTGAAGCTCACCTGGCAATACATAATTTGCATATCATATATATACAAAGATCTATATCTCTAGTGCAGTATAAGACAACTGAATATGCTGCCAAAAGGAGTTATAGGGGTAAAAGGTACATAAAGAATGCATATGATGCTGGAGGTAGTGATGAAGTGGTGATATTATCTGATGTAGAAGTTCGACTTCTAGGCATATTTCCTTGGTTTGCAACACGATAGAATCATAAGCAGATAGGACATTTTGCTTGTGCTTTGGCAAAAAGTATTAATGAAACTTCGTCTGCCATAGCAGCTCTGGCTAATGGGGGAGATAAGGAAGTCTTTATTAAGGATGGGCCATGGTTACGTGGAATTCGTAAGGATTATGCTGCTTTGGTACAGGACATAAATCACATTTAAGAGCTTTGCTACCACCTACAACATAAAACTGAGAATTCTGCATTCCATGGGATATGGAATGTATTAACTCTTGCTTGTGGAGTTTTGCATGGTTGAAAACCATATGTGGGCACTATAATCATTATAGTTATAGATTGTATATCTTGTGTCTGTATTAGATGTACTGTATGCCTGTATGTGTGTGAAGTGTTGTAAGTCTTGTTGTAAGATGGGACGCCTTAAGGAGTTGGGGATGTGGGCCCTAACTACGAAGGATGTGCGTATTGTTACAAAAATAAGAAGCTGATCAATTAGGATCAATAGTAAGTATTGATCAGAAGTGAAAGGGTGGATTGTGAGAAATGAAATTATTTTAGTTAAAAATGACATGTAACAAGAACCATAGTGTAACCATTTTGAATGATTTTGTAATGAAATAATGATGTGTGACAAAATGTAATATGTCAGCTTATTTTCACTTTTCTCAGAATAACAGGAAATGTTTTGACCAATTTTGTGGGAACAGAGAGAGAACATGCTTGTTTTTCTCCTTTGTTATGAAGGGGATGAGCTAATGGGAATGTGCAGGTTCACACAGAAAGAGAGGAAGTGTGGAGCTGTCAGGATGATGAATATGTTCTGGGTTTTTCCTATGTTGTAAATATTGTGTTAGGATGTTACATAATGGAGGTTGGACGATATGATGGGAGGATGATGGGAGGAGTAAGGTGGAGTCATGTTCATTATAAATCTATGTTTCAGGATAATGGCCTTTGTCTCTATTTTGTGTCATGGATGACCATGTAGGGACCCTTTGATCAAAGTGTAATTAAACTGTTTATATTGTACATAATTCTGGATTCCTGTTTAATTATTTTTCTCACAACTTATTTTTAAAGATTGTTTTATTATTGTTCTAGACAACTTAACAAAATGAAGAAGATTTTTAAAATAAATGCTTGATCTGAAGAGGCCCAGTGCTATTGTATCTTCTTTTAAATAGCAGAGAATACTTCCAGAAAGCCATATCAATTTTAAAGATCTGTAAAAGTATAATCTGAAATGTCCTGTTTTAGTATTAAGTATTAGTATTAACTATTAGTATTAAAATAAGGCAGCTGAGTTAAACCCTGACTTAGTCATGTTTGGAGTAGATCTATTTAAATAATTGGGAGGAGTAAGTGTGATTACATTTAAGAAAACTTTCTGGGATTAATATACTGCCATAATGTACATTTCTCCAATTCTTTGCTATTTCTATGGGTCAGACACACATGCACAGAAATACACAGCAAACAGTGTACATCATCTGTGCTGTTTGCTGTTTGGCAAATTGCTGGGAGGCAGAGGCCTTTTTTCCTTGTTTTCCTCCCCCAAAACTAAGGTGCGTCTTATACTCCGGTGCGTCTTATATTCCAAAAAATATGGTATGTTTAAAAGTTTCTATTAATTATGATGAAACTAAAATATTATGATGCAGAAATATAGGTAAAGCATAAAGAAAATAACAGGATCTAAAAACTGATTGGGGCTTGAATTAATCATTCTGATGCCTACAGTGCCCTAAAAAAATGTGGTGTATACAGTAGATATTGTTAGTAGCTTTCTTAGATATTTTTAAGAGCAGGACTACAGTTCATTAAAGAAATACATTAGCAATAGCAATAGCACTTAAACTTATATACCACTACAGAGTGCTTTATAGCCCTTTCTAAGTGGCTTACAGAGTGAGCATATTGCCTCCAATAATCTGGCTCCTCATTTTACTGACCTCGGAAGAATGGAAGGCTGAGTAAATCTTGAGCTGGTCAGGATCGCACTCCTGGCAGTGGGAATGCAGAGTTAGCCTGCAATACTGCATTCTAACCACTGCACCACCGTGGCTCATTAAATATTGTTTTGGAGTTTATTTGATAATACAGCGGTGTATTTATACTAATAATGAATATTTAGAGGGGTTTTTTAACAGAGGTAATGATAAAAATAATAGGTACATGGATTATTTCTAAAATCCCCAATATTCTTGTGTATATAGGATGTCTTGCCAAGACATACATTCTGTGACAAAATATTTCATTTGTGGAAGCATTTCATGATCTAGTTTTATTGATGAAGAAATAGCAATTAAATAAACTTTCAGTACTTCTACAGTCATCTGAATTTTTCCTAATAAATGGTATGTTGCTTTATTACTTTAACTTAATCCTGTAACTCTTTTGTAAGTAAAGAACCAAAAAAACCAGAAATCTACTACAAATTGTCAACTAGAGGGAACTTAGTTGCTGTAGAAACTTAGTTCCACATAATCAAACTGAAGGATGAACTCCAGTTTGTGATTTGCTATTGCAGTTCTCAAAATGTCTTATTCTGTTCTAACTATGCCTTGAGAAAAAAATGTAACAAACATTTACTTACTAATATAGATTATCAGATACAGAAATTCCTTGTTCCTTTGAAGAAAAGGCTTTAAAAATGCCTGGATAGCAACTCAATATAAATATAGAAAAAATAATTCAAACTAGCATTGTCATATTAATGATTCCAAGCAGCTTTAAGAGCGAATGCATGATCAATTCATTGATCCATGTGAGCATGCTCAAATTACTTAAGAACCATCTTCCTTTGTCATATCAAAAATGGTAATTTTATTGAAGAAATGCACAATAGAAGATGATTGATTGTCTCCTCTTGTCATGGAAATGAATTATTACCAAAAGCATATATGAAACAAATACCGTTTTCACATTGACCCTTGGTGATTTGCTCATGTTTGTGCCATGACTGTGGGGTACAACATAGTCTGTTAACTTAGTAAATAAAAAAGCATTTGGCTACAACAGAATTATTCTATCTCAAGGAAAAGCAACTTTTGGGAAATTAGATACCTGGCCAGTAAGTCACAATTTAAAATGTATACTTTAATATATGTGAAGAGCCAAGCAACTTCAAGTTGCTATTATCATTTTATTAAGTTAGTAACAAAATTACATAGTAAATTTTTTTAAAAAAAGTTTTATGGGAACAAGAACAAGTAGCTGAAATATGATTTTTTTTTGTGGGGGAGAGCATTCTGGATAGTGCTATATCTGATTAGAGTTATGGAAATGTTCCTTAATAATACTGGAGGCTCAAGCAATGCATTTTCCAATCAAGAAATTGCATTCATTTTATTATGAAAAAGACATGTATTTTTGCAAGTAATTGTCCTAGTTAATATCCCCTCTAATTAATCTAAGTAAAATATTTCTGAGTTGACCTAAAAGAATTAGAAACAATATTAAGTTAGTTTTTCTTCCTGAAGATATGCAGTGGCTAACTTTTGAATTGATTGGTAACTTTCCTTAGATTATTCTATTAGTTATGGTCCATGGAAACTAAATATTTGGTGTTTGTCCTATTACATTAAAATTTGCCATACATTTCCATTAAAGCGTGGAATTTTTCTATCAGAAGTCATTCTTGTACCACCTACACTGGAGGAAAAATGGATATGAAATATCACATTAGAATTGCCTCTGAATCTGGGAAAGGTACTACTATATATCCTTCATTCTTTAAAGAAGAAAACAATTGCATCTTGATTCATATTTGATAATAAAGTTCAGGAGCAGCCCCTGACAAAACATGTATCCCTTAAAATCTTACATGTACCATTCAGGGATGGGTTCTACTTACCTTCCCCACTGGTTCGCATTGCGACGGAAGTGCAAGTGACGTGCGTGCATCACTTCCCAGAAATGACCCTCTGCGCATGTGCAGTACAAAAAAAAACCTTCTGCGCATGTGCAGAAGCAAAAAGCAAGATGAGAACCGGCTCAGGGGCATGGCAGGCCTGGGTCACTGCCGGTTCCAGTGACCCAGGCTGCCATGTTACTACTGGTTCTATAGAACCAGTCCGAACCGGGAGGAACCCACCTCTGGTAACATTATAGAAATTGTGAAGAACAGAATAATAACTGTAGCCAAATATATAGTTTGACGATAATGCGGCAATTCTATAGATCAGTATGCAATGCACAGGAAGGAAGGAAGGAAGGAAGGAAGGAAGGAAGGAAGGAAGGAAGGAAGGAAGGAAGGAAGGAAGGAAGGAAGGAAGGAGGGAGGGAGGGAGGGAAGGAAGGAAGGAAGGAAGGAAGGAAGGAAGGAAGGAAGGAAGGAAGTTTTTGTTTTAAGTTGGTCTTGTAGGCTATATGCCTAAATTAGTTCTGTACTCAAAGCTGATAACAATTAAACAGACATAAGGTACAAAGTATTTCCATAAGCACTTCAGATTTAGATTCGCTCTATTAAATTTTAATAAAACAGAAAATATTTGTGCTGGTGAAAAACTAACAATATGTAACAGTGCTAATTTTCCTATTCCACCCCCCATTCTGAAGTGCCTCAAATGTATATGCTCAGCAAGAGAACACTCCATTCTAGATACAGCTATCACCTGGTGTTTGCTAAATCACTGTGAAATTCTTGCAACAGCTGTTTGTTCCTGGGGAAACATTCACTTTGTATTGCTGCAATAAACTGATCATTGCCAATTAAATGCCCATTAATTGTGTAAGCAAGGATTACTGGCAGATGTTTACATTAGAAAGAAAAATATCCTTTGCTATTTATTTCCCACTTCTACCCAACCCTTTTCATGTAGATAATTCTGTGAAAGGATTTCATCTATTTAATAGGCCACAAATTTGAACAAACAAATTAATAAATGCATGCAATCTCTCTGGATTTTATTTACTGAAGTGATAATGAATATTCATAGTACAGATAATTACAAATGAAAAGTTTGGCAACAAGTAAATAGTTTTATATAAAGCAAATTCACTACTAATCTCTGCAGGGATACTGATATGTTCAGATTCCCTGATATTTGTATGGATGTATACCTTTTTACTATTACAAAACAGCCAGGTATTTTTGAAAGTTTTGTTGTAGTATATGCACCCTGGAATTATGCAGAGGTGATAAAATATGTTATTTGTTTGTTTGTTTGTTTGTTTATTTGTTATTCTTGTTAGCCGCCCAACTCCCGTAGGACTCAGGGCGGCGTACAGCATAAGAAAGAACAATCAGTAAAACACAATAATAAACACTTTAAAATGATTACAAAAATTAAAAAAGGACAAACCATCATTCATACATGGGAGAATTGATCTCAGTTCCACCCTACCTGCAGGAAGAGCCATGTCTTCACAGCTTTACGGAAGGCCAGCAGGGTGGGGATAATCCGGATCTCTGGAGGGAGTTGGTTCCAGAGAGACAGAGCTCCCACAGAGGAAGCTCTCCCCCGCGGTCACACTAACCAGCATTGCTTGGTTGATGGGACCTGGAGGAGACCAACTCTGTGGGACCTAACCGGTCGTAGGGAGCTTTGCGGTAGGATGCGGTCCCGGAGGTAACCTGGCCCTGAGCCATATAGGGCTGTTATATTATATTTTATATGTTATATGTTATATTTCTTTTAAAAGTTATACTGTATATAGTAGTATACAATGAAACTACTGTTTTTTATTATTTTATGCAAAGGAAAACAAGAATGGCAAATTAAGGGCCCTTTCTAAGTCTGACACAGACTTGCTAAAAATATTATAGACTTTAAGATCTCATTCAACTTATGTTATGTATCTCAGAATATGAACAGTAATTTTCCATGAATGAATTATAATGTATGAAAACTCTTTATCTGTATAGTGCTCCCACAAGTATGTTGAATGTGTAGTATCATAACTACCGTATTTTTCGGAGTATAAGACGCACCTTTTTACCCCCAAAAAGAGGGTGAAAACTTGGGTGCGTCTTATACACCGAATGCAGCCCCACCCACCCAGCCACCCCCACCCTTTGGCCTCTGTCTTCCATCAATTTACCTGCTTGCAGGAAACAGGGAAGAGCCTGTAAAGCCAAGCAAGTCAGTAGCAGTTTCCCCAATCTACAGCTGATTAGCCACGTGGAAAAATGAAAGTGAAACTAACTACAAAGGCAAATAGCTGGCAAAGACAGGCAGATTTTTATTTTTTGCTGAACTGGATGGAAAGGGGGGGTAGTGAATAACTAAATGTCTGTAGAATGTTCAAATTATTAGACTTACTTTTTAAAGACTGCTTTATTATTGTTCTAGAGCCAGGGATCTCCGACTTTGGCAACTTTAAGACTTGTGGACTTCAACTCCCAGAATTCCACATCCAGCTTTGTTAGCTTTGCTGGCTGTGGAATTCTGGGAGTTGAAGTCCACAAGTCTTAAAGTTGCCAAGGTTGGAGATCCCTGTAAATCTAGACAACTTAACAAAATAAAGAAGCTTTTTAAAATAAATGCTTGCTCTGAAGAGGCCCAGTGCTATTGTATCTTCTTTTAAATAATAGAGAATAATGTATACTTCCAGAAATTTTAATTAATTTTAACAGCTCTGTATAAGTATAGTATGAAATGTAACAGTGTCCTGTTTAGTATTAGAGTTTAGTTACCTTGGAGTAGATCTATTTAAATAATTGGGAGGAGTTAGTGTGACTACATTTAAGAAAACTTTCTGGCATAATGTACATTTCTCCAATTCTTTGCTATTTCTATGAGTCAAGCACACATGCACAGAAATACACAGCAAACAGTGTATATCATCTGTGCTGTTTGCTGTTTGCTGTTTGGCAAATTGCTTGGAGGTAGAGGCCTTTTTCCCTTGTTTTCCTCCCCCAAAACTAAGGTGCGTCTTATACTTCGGTGCGTCTTATACTCCGAAAAATACGGTAAGTCTTTAAAGTTAATGGACTTTGAGGGCCAGTTAACACAGTGGTTAAGGTATCAGCAGAATGTGAGTTCTAGTCTCATCTTAGGCACAAAGTCAGCTGGGTGACCTCTCAGAGAAAGAGGAAAACTATACGGGATTTAATCAGGCAGTTACCAGAAGTCAACACTGACTTGAACGCATCCAGAATAATATTATGGTTCATCGCATAGATAACTAGATGTTCAGATTGGAGAGGATTATTATTATTATTATTATTATTATTATTATTATTATTATTATTATTATTATTATTATTATTATTATTATTATTATTATTATTATTATTATTTATTTTTATTATTGTTGTTGTTGTTGTTGTTGTTGTTGTTGTTGTTGTTGGTTAAAACAGCTAGATATTTAGAGTGGATGTGAAATTTTTATCCACCTATCAAGTCCTGTTAAAGGTATTGTTTCAGGATGTAAGCTGTTCCGGTAAAGCTGCTTTTTGCATTTGATTGACAGAGATTTTGTCAATGCTGATAGCGTTCAAGTAGTGCTCCAGTTGTTTTGGGGTTGCACCCAAGTTACCTATTACTATTGGTACTACCTTTGCTTTCTTTTGCTACAGTCATTCTACTTCTATTTGCAGATTTTTTTTATTTTGTAATTTTCTTTAGTTCTTTCTCTTCTTTTCTGCTGTCTTCAGGTACTCCACATCCACTATTCAGACTTTTTTTGTCTTTCTTACACTCAGTTGTTAAGTCTGGAGTGTTATGTGGCAGATGCTTATCTGTTTGAATTTTAAAGCCCTGGAGTATTTTTGCATCTTTATTTTTTATAGCTTTCTCAACTTTGTGTTCCTACCAGTTCTTGCTTGAAGGCAAATGGTGTTTCTTGCAGTTATTCCAATGTAACATTGTTCTACTTTTTCATGCTACTGTTTTTAGTCAGTCTGTGCAAACATCTTGAGGCAGATAACTACATACCATGATATTAGGCTACCTACAGAACTGTCTTTGTCCCATCATATCAGCCCATCCCACCCAGTTAGGCAGGGAAGGTACATTGCAGACCCTGTAAGTTAGAGAACTCTCACTGACAAGGTCTAGGAAGAGAGCTTTATCTGCCATTGCCCTGCCCTGTGAAATATTTTCCTCCTGAAGGTGAGGCAGGCCCCCACTCTCCTGCCCTAGCATAAAGGGGTTAAAACATGGCTGTGTGGCTTGCATCGGGAGCCCAGGAACATGGAGCCACGGGGTTTCTTAATTCCCCAAAAGATCGCCTTTCACATTTAACTAATTTTAATAGTGTTTTGCCTCCTAATTTTGTAAATGTGATATATACAGCTTTATATTTTAACATTTTTTGTACACCACCCAAAGTTCCTCTTTGAGGGAGATAGGCATTTCAGAAAATTTGATAGATAGATAGATAGATAGATAGATAGATAGATAGATAGATAGATAGATAGATAGATAGATAGATAGATAGATAGATAGATAATAGCTAGCCTGCTGTTTCTTCCACTTCTTTGCAGCAACAGCTTTGCTCTATGTCTTCTCAGTTCTGAAAGTGAGTCTCCTTGAAAGATTTCTCTTTTGATATTAATCTTTCCCAGTCAATTACCATTTGAGTAGCAACTGTGTCTTCCATTGTGCCATTGATCTTTGCACAAAGTTTCTGATATTTCTACTGACTCCTGTTATTTCTAGGCACTTGATTTTCCAATTGTGTTGCAGCAAGTCATTAGTTGGTTCGTTTCTTGCAGTGAACTGGTACTTATCTTTGATATTACAGTATTGATATCTTTTAATACTTGTGGTAGCTATTTCTTTTGACCAAGCCTCAATACAGGCAATCTTACTCCATTTTTTTGTGGTGTTCTGGATGTTCAACTGTTCTTTCTTTCATTTCTTCTTTCTTAGTTAGAAGACTTTGTTCTTTCTGAATTGACATTAATCTGCTAGGCCTTGTCATGTTATTTCTGTCAGGGTTCCAAATAGCATCAGAAATTAAATCAGAGTCCGAGGCAAAGTATTCCTCAAAGTTCCAATTTATTAGCAGAGCCATGTTGGCACATCTGGGAAAAACCCGAATCTGAAGTCCCAGGGGTTTCTCCACCCAGTTGAAAGTTCAAGCCCATGTCCCCCAAACCCCCAAGTCTATCACATTGACCAATCTTGATCTGCCAACTTGGCAGCAACTCCTATCTCCTTCCGTGCAGGTGCAGGAGTGCAAAGACAAAGAATGACCTTGACAATCTAGAAGGAATTTGTTATGCAGACATCCCTCATGCAATGACCCCTCCCAAATTCCCATAGCAAAGAATACATTTTAAAATAGCATAAAGTGTGGCAGGCCAAAGACCCCAAGTAAAATGGCTTCGGCCTGACAATTTCTTATTCTGGATGTGGTTCTTTCCAGAACTGGTAAATTCTTTTGAGATATCCTCTTTTTGTTGGACTTGATCTGTAATAACAAATCATTATTTTTTTGTTTTCAATCTTTGCTATTGGTAAATATTTTCTTCCAGTAGACTTGAAGTTGTTGGTCATGGTTCCTCAGCCAACCGCCAACTGCTGCTGAGTCCTGGATTTGTCACCAGATGACCAGGAACTCTCACCTTCCAGAGTTCTTGTTGACCCAGGCAATGATCAATCCACTACGGGTTTCTGTAAATTACTATATTATTACCATATAACTCTATCTCTAACTCCTATGAGACCTATCCAATACCAAAACTCTGTCACAGCTAATATCTCCCTTAGAGCATACAAGCTCCACAGCCATACCAAGATAGGTACTTGATTGTCCAATCATGTGGCAAGGAGTCAAATGCCTCCTTGTAATCAGTCCAAGGTACATTATAGCAATAGCACTTAGACTTATATACCGCTTCATAGTGCTTTAAAGCCCTCTCTAAGCGATTTACAGAGTTCAGCATATTGCCCCCAACAATCTGGGTCCTCATTTTACCGACCTCAGAAGAATGGAAGACTGAGTCAACCTTGAGCCGGTGAGATTTGAACAGCTGAACTGCTGAACTAGCAGTAGCCTGCAGTGCTGCATTTAACCACTGTGCCACCTCGGCTCTTCATTATAATTGGTCTTCTTTTTTTTGCAGTTTTCCAAAATCATCCTGTCAATTAGGAACTGATCTTTTGTATCTGCTGTTTGAGCAGTCTCCTTTCTGCTCAAGTGGAAAGAGCTTGTTTTTAAAATAGTTGAACCGCATCAACAACCACAACAGTTAGCATTTATGGTCTGTCACACAGTCAGTCAAATATTTAGACTGGATTTGGCATTTTTATCCAACTATGAGTCCTTCCTAAGGACCTGGTATAAGCAGATGTTGTAGTTTAATGGCATTAAAGGGAGTGGTGGGTTCCTACCGGTGCGGTCCACTCTGTCATTCCGGTAGTGGCCAGCAGATGGCGCTATTTGCACGCGACCGCTCCAGTGCCGTCTTCCCCGGTCTGTCGCGCGGCGTCATCTTTTTGGGGGGAATTTTTGGGCTGATTTTGCTTCCTGCACATGCGCGGAAGCAAAATCTCGTGAGGGGACATACGTGCGTGCATGCGAGATTTCAGCGATTTTTTGCTTCCGCGCATGTGCAGAAGCAAAAAAAGTGCCAAAATCGCATGCGCGCGTGCATCCCCTCACGAGATTTTGCTTCCGTGCATGCGCAGGAAGCAAAATCGCGCGAGGCGGCACACATATGTAGCAAGTGCACGAGCGCCAAAACATGGTCATGCACACGCAGCGCACTGGTAGCGTGAAGAACAGGCAACCCACCCCTGATTAAAGGTATTATATTACTGTTATTATTTTAAAATATAGCTTTAAGGAGGAACATAAGATCTAGCAATTAATTTAACTTCAGATAATTTTTACAGGCAGTAAAATAAATCAAAGTTGGTATTTTGTATTACTGGTTTTTGATTCTCAGGTTGAAAAAAAGAGGATAAAATACCATTTCTTTATTCATCTAGAAAAGAACTATGTGTTTTAATTCTATACAAAGTATAGGTAGTCCTCGACTTACAACAGTTCATTAAGTGACCGTTCAAAGTTACAACGGCACTGAAAAAAAGTGACAGGACCATTTTTCACACTTATGACCATTGCAGCCTCCCCATGGTCACATGATCAAAATTCAGATGCTTAGCAACTGGTTCATATTTATGATAGTTGCAGGGTTCTGGGTTCATGCAATCAGCTTTTGTGATCTTCGGACAGGCAAAGTCAATGGGAAGCCAGATTCACTTAACAGCCATATTACTAATTTAACAAATGCAATGATTCACTTAACAACTGTGGCAAGAAAAGTTGTAAAATGGGGAAAACCCACTTAACAAATGTTTCCCTTAACAACATAAATTTTGGGCTCAAAATTGTGGTCGTAACTCAAGGACTACCTGTACTGTTTTTGAATAACAGAAATAAGAGGCCAGCTTTCTAAAAGCCAATAATAATCAATTAGTCATATGCTTGGTTTCCATTTCAGTTGCCTTTCCTCATTTTGGTTTCCATTTCAGTTGCCTTTCCTCATTTTCTCCCAAATTTGAATTTTTGTCTTTGTTTGCTTCCAGGTTTTATGTTATGAGTCATTTGTCTTGCCAATCATTTTCTGAGAGAATGTGCATCATCAGCTGTTTTCAATATGTCATTAAACTGCCACATATTGGACTACTATACATGAAAAACTACTAATTTTTCCATTTCCTTCTTTATGATGGAACTCTTGTGACAGAAAGGATAGTATGAGGGTGAGTCAAAACGTAATGCCATTTTCTTTAGGACAGGTATAATTACCAACACAGGAACATGTAGCATACATTAAAATGAAGCTGGCCCTCTGTGGATCACATCCCTACTTCTCAACATACCATATATACTCGAGTATAGGCCGACCCGAATATAAGCCGAGGCACCTAATTTTACCACAAAAAACTGGAAAAGTTATTGACTCGAGTATAAGCCTAGGGTGGGAAATGCAGCAGCTACCGGTAAATTTCAAAAATAAAAATAGATACCAATAATGTTTTTGAATATTTATTTCAAAGAAAAACAGTAAACTAGCTCTGTAAGTGGAAAAGAGGGTCAATAAAATCACGGCACAGCGATTCCTATCATTGGATCACTGTACCAGAGGAGGTGGGACATCGCTATGTGGCTGCTTGCCATAACAAGGAGGAGGTGGGACATCGTTGCAGAGCGGCAGGAGGGGGAGGAAGGGGAATCGTAAGACAGCCCTGCATTACATTAGAACGTGAGGAGGGGGGATGGTGCGGTGCGCGCTGCGTGGCAAACAGACACAGAGGGAAGGGAAACTCACAGGGGCGCCGGGCCATTCACGAGCGTCACCCAGCGGCATGGCCCCACCCCTTTTTCTCCTCCATTTCGGGCAAATTTTTCACTGACTCAAGTATAAGCCGAGGCGGCTTTTTTCAGCCCAAAAAGTGGGCTGAAAAACTCGGCTTATACTTGAGTATATACGGTAGTCACCGTTTCTCTCAATAGCAATGTTCCACCTTCGAATGAGAGCATGTATCCTTGCCTTGTAAAATTCTGTTGACTGTTCTTTGAGCCACTTCTTCACTGCAGTTTTCACTTCGTCACTGGAATAATAATCCTCCATACTCACCAGATTTAGCGCCTTCAGACTATCATCTCTTCGGCCCCATGAAAGAGGGTTTGAGAGGCAAACATTATTCCAGTGACGAGGAAGTCAGTGACAAGGAAAACTGCAGTGAAGAAGTGGCTCAAAGAACAGTCAACAAAATTTTACGAGACAGGGATACATGCTCTCATTCAAAGGTGGAACATTGCTATTGAGAGAAACGGTGACTATGTTGAGAAGTGGGGATGTGATCCACAGAGGACCAGCTTCATTTTGATATATGCTACATGTTCCCGTGTTGGTAATTATACCTGTCCTAAAGAAAATGGCATTACTTTTTGACTCGCCCTCGTAAACTACTGTATATAGTCTTTTCCTGTCTTTTAGTTAGTATAACATTAAATTGCCTATATATTAGGAGTAAAATAATAGCAACAACAACAGCTAAATGCGTTTGCAGTCTTATCCTATAACTATGAGGTAAGTATTAACAGAAATTAAAATTCTCAGGAAATTGTTAAAGATCTCCAATTTCTTATTGGCAGATAATACAGGTAATTAACTTTTAGTGACTTTAACTCTCTATATTTTTCAGAAGGCCTAGCACATGAAAAGCACAATGACAGAAACATAAATCCAGCATCTGCTTTTAAGATTAATTACATGTAACTAGAAATGTCAATACTAATGCTTTGACAGTCCTTTTCTTTTTAAACTTTATTGGCCGAAAATCATTTAAACATTGTATTTCATTACCATTAACTTTCTCTTTTTATATAGGAGATCTCAGAGGACTCAACTAAAAACAGTAATAGTAAAAGTAGAAGGATTGCATGCATATCAATACAACTGACAGCAAAATTGATGACAAGAGAATTAATCTTACCTGTTGCTGAATCTATGACTTTTCACTTTTATGTCATTTACTTTCACTTCTGAATTATTAATCAGAAGTTCTTTCTGTCCTATTAAAAGTATTGCAAATGTTGATAAGTTTTCACTTATAAACGAAAATGTCCCCAATGCTCTCCATATTCAATTGGTATGAATAAGATCAATCCATTTTAATAATCACCTAGTGATAGCACAATAGGAGTAGAGAATAACCTCAAAAGACCCTTTCAACCCCTTTCAGCATATAATAAATTAAACAGATTAATAACACAGCATATTCAATTTCAAATGATGTTTGTATATGTGTTGCACAATCCACTTTTTCTTGAGTAGAGAAGAATGATAATCATAGCTTCTGAGTCAGTTAACAAAGGAGGATTGGTCAACTTGCAATTTGATTTGCACCTCAAATAAAAGAGAATATATTGCAGTGATACTATTGAACTCTTGAGAAGTCTCAAGTTTATCATCCATTCAGAGATGGAAAAACAATTTTTTTCCTCTAGTTTCTTGTAAATGCTATTCCAGAAGTTGAAGCACCACAGTAGTATCAATGGAAATAAAATGTATTATGCTTGCTGAATGTTTTCTTCTGTAAAAATGAAAAGATTCTTGAATTCCATCATCTTTTTCCACTGGACAATTGTAATAATAATAAGTATTTAAGAATATAGCATTACACATTTATTCAATAATAGGTTTCTGGATTGCAACAATTGAATCCTGCTTTAAAAGAAATACATCATTACTACTAAATAATACGTCAAAATGAAAACATGGCAAAATCATATGTTTAATTATAAAAGCATAACAGATTTTAGGAATGTCTATAAAAATCAAAACAATTTCAACTAATTATTCTTGCTTTAGGTAATTACATCATATTATTTAATTGAAAAGTAATAGAATATGAAATTTGGCCTGGTAGAGTCATGTTCCAATGGTTTGAACTCAGCAGGAGTACCGGAGCTTATTAAAGATGTTCTTCATCTGTTGAAGCAGTATATTTTAACTAATGCATATGTTTTATTTTGAATGTCTACTTCTGTCACATGAAAATGTTATAATGTTATAATAGTAAAGAAACATACTTTAACAGCTGGATATTAAAATAAAATGGGTACATTAAAAATGGGCAGATTGGAAAATGGCATATTAAAGATAGACCAATTAAAATCTACAATATGAAAATGAGAAGAACATGCAGATAAACTTGCTGCATGGCACTGATGATTCTAAAACTGGATATTTGTAGCATTGAAGATATCTCTCTCTCTCCATTAATTACTTTCTGACTAATTAAAGATGATACATTGATATTACTTCAAAATAATGCTTGCTTGCCTACTTAGTTTGAAAAAGAACAAGAATTACAGCTAAAAAGCATCAAGGCAGAAAAATAATAAGAATAAAGTAAAAATATAGAGATACAAAAATCGGACTTGGTTTTAATTTTGCATGAAGGATTTAAGGAATCATTCTGCAATAATTTTGGACAATATGATTGTTTTTACTAGCACTTTTATGTTTTTGGCTCATTAAGAGGGAAACTCAGAATTAACAATGAAGTAGTACAGAACCCGGTAGAAAAAAAATTGCAGTTCTACCTATCTACCTATTTTCTGCCCAGGCCTGGCCTAATCTGTCAAAGGCCTCCTCCTGCTGGAAGGGGCAAGCGGCAAGCGGCCAGAAGGGGCGAGTGATGACCAGGCGACCGGGCGGGCATGAGCGGGATCAGCCAGAGATGGTATTTACCAGTTCGGCGAACCAATTCAAATTGCCGCTACTGGTTCACCCGAACTGGTCCGAACTGGTCGAATACCACCCCTGTTTGTGGAGACATATTTTTGATGTATTTTCTCTGTGTAGTGTTCACACTATATTTGGTTTATTTTTGGGGGAGTTTATATAGCATTCTTGAAGATTGGGTTTTATTTAATGGGTGGGTTTATTTAGTGTTTTATTTAAACCCTTAGCCACAAGAGATTTTTGGGAATGATTGTTTTATATATATATATATATATACATATATATACATATACATATACATATACATATACATATACATATACATATACATATACATATACATATACATATACATATACATATACATATACATATACATATATATATATATATATATATATATATATATATATATATATATATATATATATATATATATATATATATATAAATATTCTGGGCATATTAGTAAACAATAAGGATTTAAAATTTATTTAATGTCTCTATTCTTGGAACAAAAAAATGTATTTATTTTTAAAAAATAAAAATAAACTAAAAAATACAAACTAAGAAGAAAAAGGGAAAAAAATACCAATGAATTCAGTACTATAATATGAACAATGCAAGATATTATTATAATATAAACAGAATCTCAGAACATATTTCTGCATCCTTTGATTAGTAGGAAAAAAGTGCCGTTTCCAAAACACTGAATAAAGATACTGAAAATGAGCCTCAAAGCATTGAATCCACTAACAATGGCATCAGTTAATTATATAGCAAATGTATATATCATTATAACCCTAACAAAAGCAGGAAAAAGTAAAAGTGGAAAATTTGGTTTGCCCGAAAAGAATGAAGGGATGGAACTGGAGACTTTAGACCAGTGGTTCCCAACCTTCCTAATGCCACGACCCCCGCCCCTCCCCCCCGCCCCCACCGTGACCCACCCCGCCGCCACCATTTGGGTTCTTTTACCCTCTGCGCATGCGCAAAGCGTGCTGCGCATGCGCAGACGGTAAAATAACCCAAATGGCGGCTGCGGGGTGGAGCGCGGTGGGGGCGCGGGTTGTGGGGCGCGATATGGCCAGGCTTGTGGCAGTGGGGGGGGAGCTGAGGATGCCAGGGCGACCCCTGGGAAATGGTCATTCGACCCCCAAAGGGGTCCCGACCCCCAGGTTGGGAACCGCTGCTTTAGACCAATGAAGGAAATTTGAGGCCTGATGTGTCAGAATGAGGTGTAAATGATCTGAATGATACAAGAAAAAAAGAAGAAAATATCAGAGAGAAATGTATATCTGTTTTCTAGCATTAGGAAAGCACAACTGTTCCATTTTTTGTTCATTGTAATCACAATCTATAGACCCAAGTCAAAAAGCAGACAATTTTCAAAAGTAATTTGGACCAGCCATTCAGTCATTAAGCAAAGTGGTTGCTAAGTGAAACTCGAACTGTGATTATGATCTTATTTCAGCTCTCCTTTTGTTTTACAGATCTGCAAAGATTGTAAATGCAAGGATCGGTCATAAAGTTACTTTTTCATGAGCATGGTAACTGAATGGTTGCTAAACAAAGCAGTCATTAAACGAGGACTACCTGTAACTGCAACTGTTTAATTAAACCTTTCCACCTATTGGTAAGTTTCCTTAGTAAACTATGCATTATTCATAAATATACACAAAGTCTTTCACTTCCATGCTTTTTTCTTTATGCATATTTATGTATATGAGAAATACTACAAAGAAAAATATATTTGATTTTACTAAAAATACTGCTGTCATATAGTCAGCAAGGATCTGGATTTTCAGTGTGCCATAATGTATTTTTAATTTTTTGAGATATTTTGCAATCAATGCATGAAATTCCATATTCCTTTTCCCACCCAAAGGAATGGGATAACTTGCAAATATAACTTAGAGAAATCATCTAGAAAATAACGTGAGTAAACCAGACCTTTTTCTACACTTGAACTTCTTGATGAGAACATTTAAAATTGACAAATTAAAAGTAATTTTGTACTGTCAAAATACCACAGAACTATCTCCACAAAACGTGCAGAACTTTACAGGTGATGGATAGTTGGTTTACATGGCACTTATTATACAACTGCAAGTTAAATTAATAATATCACGATCTATCTCCAGTGTCAGGTATAAATGACTTTTCACATCAATAACTTGTTTACAATGATGTTCCTCCAGCATTTAAGATGCTATATTGATTTCATAGTTTGTGCAGAAAAAGCATGCACACACAGAGAGGGGGGGTGGGGAGAGAGAGAGATGGGGGAGGGAGGGATTGAGAGAAGGAAAGAGAGAGAGAGAGAGAGAGAGAGAGAGAGAGAGAGAGAGAGAGAGAGAGAGAGAGAGAGAGAGAGAGAGAGAGAGAGAGAGAGGAGAGAATTCATATATTTTGTCATAAAATGGGGTTTCATATAGCTTAAAAATTGCAGGCTTGGACTGAGGCATTAAATGGAAGGCTTTGCAATTTATAGGAAGACATACAGTAATTATTATTCCATGATCATAATATCAGATTTGATCAGATTGACTTTCATTCTACCATAAACTACCAAGAGCCATTCATACAAAATAAAGTTTGTATGAAAGGCTGTAAATTTGGCAGCGAAGTGCCCATATTAATCAGTATATCAATATTTTAGCCATAAAAATGGCAAACATGTTTCTGCATATAAATTTCACTTCTTAGCCGTGCAGGCTTATAGTGAATTTGCTTTTAGAATGATAGTTCTCAGGAATGTGTTATCTGCTAATTTCATTGTGGTGCTATGCCTTGCTTGTATCTGGATTGGTACATTGAAATGTTGTTTGATGTACCAAAATATTCAGGAAAAAAATGAAATGGGTTGGGCAGCTAAGTTTACCTCAGCCTATTAGATACAATTCTAAACCCCACTTTGATTTATTAAAATCTTTTTTTCCCCAGGATTATATCCTTGTTTTTGTTTTCTTGTTATACTTCAAGTTTGGAACTAAAAAAATAACCTCGTATTTTGAGGACAACATCATGGGGTGAAATAACAATGTCAGAGGGGGAAAAGGCTTGTTTGCACAGTTCAATATAGAACTTTATTTCATTTTAAAATTCTGGTCAATAAAATTATACTTGACTTTTTTTTTTTTTTTTGCAAAACCAGATAAGGAAAAAGAACAATGAAATAAGCCACAGTATCAGCAAGTATTTTAAATGCTCATCTTCACCATCATCATCATTCCTAACTCCTCAGGCTGGATCCCTCTTACATCCCTCTAATATACACATTCCGGATAAGAAATTAAGATTGAGACAGCACATCCATAAAGGGTATTTTGCAATTAGGTCCTGATTAAATCTGACAGTTATTATGAGGGACCTCTATATGGGAAATCTGAGCAATTCTCTCCCTCACCATTCCTGCCTGGTACCTGACTATGTGGGTTTGCCCCTTAGCCCCAAAAAAGAGGACATAAAGCGCACCAACATGCCTACCGTTCCTGTCCTACTGTACCCATTTGTATGTACTCATTTTATATGTTTATGGCTATGTTTTGCTTCTTTATATCCATTTATTTGTGCCATTTTTTCATGTGTCCTGTTTCCTTGCACTTGTTGATTGCTAAATAAATAAATAAATAAATAAATAAATAAATAAATAAATAAATAAATAAATAAATAAATAAATAAATAAATCTTAAAAAATAAAAAAATAAAGGAGAGTGGGGCATCTCTGATGACTGTGGGGCATCTGCATGGAATAGTTCATAATTCCTCAGAGGAGTTACTACAGCTGCAAGCTATTGGTGGTCAATTACAAGGGAGTCAGTCAAGAGATTGGGGCTGTCATACCTGCACACAGAGTCTTCATGACAATGTTAGACTAAAAGGAGATTGGACTAAGTGATTTCTTGGATTATACAGCATATCTCAGTTAAAAGCTACCAACAACCCAACTACAATATAATTTTCAGATAGACTTTTTCTGACACCAAGCATTGGCCTACAAAAACTATTAACTCCAACATTTAATGACTAGCCTAAGAAAACAGGAAAGAGCATTTCCAAACTCTCTATTAATGATTAATTATGAAGTAAGATAAATTCCTTCTTTTGTTCATAATTTTAAAATCCGTGAACAAGTGTCTCATTTATATGTCTGGCATATGCTACTAGGAACTCTTCAATGAGAAAGAAATTATAGTTCTTGGTGGTGTAGAGAAACATCCAGTCTCTCATGTAACTGAACAGTATCCTCAGGTGGGACAAGTGTGTTATTGTGTTCTTTTCTGATACGTGTGGAGCGTGGGGGGTGTTTTGGGGGGGAGGGTACAAAATAAAAATGAAATAAGGATAATTCTCTTTCTCTAATTCTACAAATTATATTCTCAGTGAAGTACATACAGAACAAGGGCATTTATTTAAAAATGCCATGTTGTGAACTGCCAAGGATTTTGTAGAAGAAAACGTTCAGTAACAATTCCATTTTTTTTCAACTGGATACAAATTATTTTTATAAATCTTCCCAATTACTCTTTAAAAAGGTTCTCGCACTTTAGCTCTTTAATCTGAAATGGAAAATTAAATTCTACAGCATGCTAAACTGTCATTATTAGAAAAATAAAATACAAATTAAAATCAATTATACAGCTCGGTTCTCTAAAAAAATGTTTCCTTCAAATGCTAAAAGAAGTGCATTCACTTTTTGTTATTTTCTGTGATGAAAATAGTAGTTCAATGTCTACCCCCACCCACCCTTAAGATACAAAAGCAACCATTATGGAAGAATAAAATGAAACGTCTGTTTTCTACAATAGGAAAAGAATTCAGTACTGTTTGTATTGAAATGTTGATTGTTATCAATACAAAGTCATAAATTACTAAATCTAAGAAATTATGCAGCCATTTTACACCAAAGAAATTGCTTGTTGAAATAAATTGCCACACAATTATCTGTAAAATAAATTACTTCTACTCAAGTTTCATGTTGTCATTTGCAATCAATGTGCCTTTTCCGTAGCCTATTTTTATACTTGTATTTTTCCCCACAACATCTGAAAAAATAATTGCAAAAATATTGATTTGCAGGAAAGTACTGACATTGTTAATGCTAATTACAACTGAACTGTTGAATTCAATATTGAATTGAACCTTAATGCCACACACATACATATAAAATGTAAAACATATAACCCCATGCAGAGAGTAAGAATGGATAAAAAACAGGGGTGATAAAAGTTCTCCAAAATAACTTCCCTAGTTTCAGTTGACTGACAACATCAATTTTGGGCCTATTAGAAAAGGAAACTCCCAAAACCTAGGAGGAAGGAATGATAAAGTTGATCCTTTCCTGTCCCTAGAAAGTTTTGTTTCCATTCTACTTTATTTATTATCTGACTTTTGGCTTGATGCTTACTACTATTTCTTTTCCAGACCTCTTCATGGGAAAGAAGGTCAGCCTTACCTTTCCAACAGCAGGTAACCATCTTCCAGGTACCATCTGCTTTATTTAATTAGAGACCAATATAAGACAATTAATTCAAATCTTCAGATTGGCAGGCAGGGTTATAGTAACACTTTAATTATCTGGAAAGTCCACTATTAATCAAAGTAATTCTACTTTATCTGAAAGAGCACCATGTCTTTCTCAAGGATGACCCGTGTAAGAGACTGGTTAAGATAAACATTTGAAAGAATGCTCCTTTTGTTGGTATAAGTTACTTTCCTGAATAAATCAGGTTAGGCTGAAAAATAAGAGTCTTACTTCTGAGTACCTCTTACAAAAAACAGACTATTAAGTATCTTCTTTTATTTCTGATCATTCAAGAATTTATTTAATAAAAAGTTAGGATTTCTGATTGAAGTTTTTTGGAAATAAGTAAATCACATTTTTTTTAATGTTGTGACAACTACAAAGGCTATTGGAAATTTATCCAGAAGACTCTTTACAGCAAAATATCTGATAAAATGCTAAGTAACTGTTTGACTAAAGTGCTGTTTGCTTTAAATCTTTGTCAAATAAATAGCTTATGTCACCAACCATTTTGGTGTTCCACTATCAAAGTGTGATGGGATTTTTTTGGGAGAGGGAGGACTGGATATATATTTTGCTTTGCAACATGGAAAAGTGGAGGCTTTCATGCTTTCTACTGTTCACAGTAAAGTTATTTATAAGAATTTACTGCAGGTATATACAACACAATCTCCGTATTTACCCAATGCCAGTACTCTCTAGGTCTCTATCCCAGAAAGTAGTATTCCCACCCACCCACCACCCCCATAGGAATTCTCCTTCTTACCACTTTCACTCCATGTCCCTCTCCTGCATTTCTGGGCTTATCAAGGCAAAGGAATCAGCTGGATTTACTGTAAGGAACCTATCATTATTTGACCTTCTACTGAACCTGTCAGCCTCCTATTACCTCTCTGTTGCTGGAAGGATCTCGTACCAGACTTTACCACTAATAGACAATCTCTTCCCTCCCATTTTAGATCTTGCATAAAAATGTCATCTCTCTAGGTCTTCTCCTTTTCCAGGATAGTCATCTATGGATTTTTTCTCTCCTCCCTGATGAGGAACTAGCAACTGCTACGCACATTCACATAACTCCACACTCCAACTCTTCTCTCTAGCTATTTTCACAGTCTTTTTCTCTCCTCTCCTTCTGTCTCTCCAGTTTTTAGTTAGACTGACAGCATGTCCCCTAGCAACTAAGGAGGTGGGTTTTTTTTTACAGGAAATGACAGACTAGTACTGAGATAACTACTTGATATGAAGATTGTATTATTCTATTTTTCTTGACACCTTAACCCAGTAACAGAAAACAAGAATCATAGAGGAAATATGAAGATTTGAAAAAAAATGGAAAAGCAAAGCAAACAGAGAGCTAGTTTGGTCTAGTAGTTAAATCACCAGGCTAGAAACCAGAAGTGTAATTTTAGACATGAAAACCAGGTGAGTGACTTTGACCAATCAACTCACTAAGTGACTCAGTGGCTAAGACACTGAGCTTGTTGATCAGAAAGGTTGGCAGTTCAGCGGTTCGAATCCCTAGTACAGGTCTCCTGCGTGAGCAGGGGGTTGGACTAGATGACCTCCAAGGTCCCTTCCAACTCTGTTACTGTGTTACTGTTACCTCACTGGGTTGTTGTTGGAGGGGAGGAAGAAGAGGTATTAGGTTGAGTTATTTATAAAAATAATAAAGGTAGGATAAAAATAGTTTAAAAAATATATACCATATCATACTTTTGTTTACTTGACAGACTTGGGGAACAGCCAAATCAGCCAGAGATACAGAGGTTGAAATAAGTGGGATTTGTCTTCAGGTACTACAAGCAAATCTTGATAGCATTCACTTCATTGATAACCTGTTCTAGGTATGCTCTAACTATTGTTGCATGTCTTGATGCCTACATTATCTGTCAGAAAAAATGACAAAAGGGGGTATGATTTGCAATATTTTAAGTGGACTAGCTATTTATCAAGCCTCCAAAGAGAAACAATATGGATGAAGTTGTTATGGCTGATTGTTTCAAAAGACAGAGGGTTATAGAAGGAGAAGATTTTATAACAGTCTGATACACAGTGCTGCAAACCAAGCTTATTACGCACTGCCCTCTTCTGTTGCATAAGGCATTTCAGCATGAAAACATTACATTTCCATAAATTTGCCACATCTGGTGTGCCAGGTTGGGTTTTTCATAAAAGTATGCAAAAATGTGACAAATGTTGATTGAGTGGCTAAAATGAGTGACAATTTCTTTAGAAGTGCCTACACACAATAGTTTGCAGAAGCTTGAGAAGATCCAAAAGGTGTCAGTCAAAGACAGTAGTGGCTCATGTTAATTTTAGATTCATCAGGAGATATAACATTTGCATGTTGTACATCCAGTCACTTCAGCGTGAGAACAAAGTTAAAAAACTACCATGATGCCAAATTGTAAAATGTTCCCTTTTAACACAGTCTATGTTATACAGACTAGCATAGATTTAATAAAGTAAGTATGTGTGTGTGGGGGGGTGTTAATTAAAAAGTCTTTGAATAGGTAAATAAAAACACAACGTTTTCATTTAAAAATATTTTACAGATTTATTTTCCCCATAGTAATGCCACCAGCAAGTTGCTTTACTGCTTTCAAGTTGCTTACTAATTTCATTTAGCATTCTCACATGATATAATGTTTATGGTGTTTTGGAAAACCATCAAGAAATATCTCTTCTATTATGGTACTTCTACCTTGAAAAGAAAACTTCAGAACATGAAAAGAACGGTGAGGAGAACTCTTAGTTTAAAATCACAAACATACACACTAGACTATTTTCAGAAGATTTCAAAGAAAGAAGAGCCCTATTTGTGTTGGGGGGAAACCATAGACTTGTGCATTAATGTCCATTTAACGAATATTCATTGTGTTTATGACAATAAAGTGAAATTATCTCACAACTCCAACAGGAAATTAGATTCTTTACTCAACAAATAGTAACACCCTGAGGACCTTTGGAATTTTGTTGTACTCTCATGGGATCACTAAGTGAATTGAATCAGATGGTGGTGAAGTTGCTCCAGCTTTATAGTTGGAATTAAATCTATACTAAAATATACTAAAGGTCACTAGTAATTAAAAGGCTAGTACAGCTTTTCTGTAATTTATTGTTCAAGTAGATATAAACACATTAGTAAATTATAAGGTTGTTAACTTCTAATATCTATTCGTTAAACTCTCCTAGGAAGTTAAGACTATTTCCTGAGCAGGGGTGGGTTCTAACTTACCTCGCTGCTGGTTCGCTTCCTCCCGCGTCGCGTGGCCGTGCCTTGTGGGTGCATGCACGCTTTGTGTGTGCGCGCATGCGCAGTGCCGAAAAATCCCCCCCAAAAAAGCCAAAAACAAGATGGTGACCGCATGCACAGTGCTGGAAACTCTGCTTCTGCAATGCTCAGAAGAAAAGAAAAAAAAGAAGCCAAAAACAAGATGGCGACTGCATGCACAGTGCTGGAAAGTCGGCTTCTGCACATGCTCAGAAGAAATTTTGTTAAAAAAAATTTTAAAAAGATGACGACGCCCACAGACCAGCACCCACCAAACCGGTTCCGTGACATCATCGTGACATCACCAGCGGGTCGCTACCCATCCAAACCAGGAGGAACCCACCTCTGTTCCTGAGTAACTTGAAAGAGCTAAACTACTGCTACAAAATGAGTTAGCCAAACCATTTCATCTGCTGATAGAACAGGAAACAACAACTCATCATAGTCAAAAGATACATGATCCATAGTTCCCAAAGCAAGGCAGAAGAAAGAAAGAATCTTTTTGAATGGTAAATATACAACAAAAATAATCATTAATTTAATAGCACCTCAAATCTCTTTTTGAAGTAGTCAACTTCACTCAAACCTCTATAAGTTAACTAATGGTTGTCAAATCCTCTGATCAGTAAATATTTATTGTAA
Source organism: Diadophis punctatus similis (assembly GCA_023053685.1). Lineage (NCBI taxonomy): Eukaryota > Metazoa > Chordata > Lepidosauria > Squamata > Dipsadidae > Diadophis > Diadophis punctatus. The sequence goes on along the minus strand of JALIGW010000002.1, from coordinate 35,614,585 downwards.
ACCAACCAGATTAGAATACACTCTTCTAAATTAAATTCACTAACAATAGCAATAGCAATAGCACTTAGACTTATATACTGCTTCATAGTGCTTTACAACCCTCTCTAAGCGGTTTACAGAGTTCAGCATATTGCCCCCAACAATCTGGGTCCTCATTTTACCCACCTTGGAAGGATGGAAGGCTGAGTCAACCTTGAGCCTGGTGAGATTTGAACAGCTGAACTGCTGAACTAGCAATCAGCTGAAGGTTGCAGTGCTGCTTTTAACCACTGCGCCACCTGGCAAGGAATAAAAATAGTAATAAAAAAAAATAAAAGATTGCTTCAGCAATCATTTCAAAAGAACAAGCATGTCTATATAAAGTAAGTTTACATGTGAATCCGCTTCCACCATTGCAGTGAATAGGAAAGCCATTGCAAACACTATATTTAGAAGCAGCCATGCTTGAAATACAATTATTTCTAGATTACAGTGGAAGTGTTTTTGGGAGACAAACCTTTCAGCAAAGTAAAAAAAGAAATTCTACATACTGTAAATACTTAGGATCATCGATGCTTCAGGTTTCTTGTGGTGGTTTTTAGTTCCGATAAGGCTGTACTAAATAGGCTTCGGAATAAGCATAACTGAATCTTCTTGGAATTACTTCAAGCAAATATGATGTTTAAGCACTTCTCCCTTTCGATGATTAAATGTCCAGAGGTACAGATCTTTGTTGTCTGGGATGAGGGAAAAGGGGAGATTTATATTTACATTTATTTTCTTTGCAAATATGGAAGTAAAACATAGTGAAGCAAATTGTTTCCTACACTAGATAGCAAAACCTCTAATACTGTTTTGTTTTACAGAACAGATCACTGCATCACCCCAGGTTGTTTCCAGCAGGAAAGGACCGTGGTTGACTGTATATAACAATAATGATACAATAATAAAGTTTTGATATGGTGGATTCTTTTTATTTACATAAGCATTTATACCACAATGCACTAATAATGTATCACAAAGTATTATAATGTTCAGTCTTTTGAAAGATCAATTTTCACATTCTGGCATTTCTGAATGCTTTAAGTGCTACTTAGCTTTTCTACGTGCTCTTATTTTTTGCGCTTTTAAAGATGTGGCAGTGTTCCTTCCAACGTAGGTGCAAAAGGTTCTAAAGATATGTACACATGTTCTTGCATAAAATGATATATAACAAGGCTGGCACATAGTTGTGCAGTGAATAATTTTAAAACGACCTCTTTCTGTTTGTATAGTGCTTAATTTTTTTTTCCTGTGGTTACTATGATTTTTGGATGTGTTTTCCTTGCTACCTGAAATAATAGGAGAGTGGTTTATGAAATGCAAAGTCGATTGTGATTGATGCGGCTGCAAAGCTTCTCTCTATCCTTTGTTAACACAGCCACTAAAAGCTAACAGGAAGCCAATGTTATTTTCTGTGTCTTGTCAATAAAAAGAGATGGGAGTAACCAAAACAATTTTCCTTCCAAACTCCTGACTGCCCTGATGCTAAAAGCAATGATGCGTAGATTTTTTTTCTTTTGTAAAAACCCTCATAACTCCTTACCTGATATACGAGTAGGGAAAGTTTGACAGAACAGAATGATACAAGGCAGCCTCAAACATTTGGCACAATGCTCGTCTGGCATACAGAGACTGCCTGTCAAATGCCTGTGACTCCATACAGCAGCTAGGGACCCTATGGAGTAGCAGATGGACTATTAAGGTAGTATTAATGTAGATGCCATCAGTTTTCAGTTCTGACTGGGACATACTCTTTAGAACTATGAGCAGCTGCTGCCATTTATTGTGACAGCTTCCTGCTAACTTTTGCCAACTGGCACAATCTGACTCTTTGTACCTGAACTATTAAATGTGTGCCTTCCACCATTTTTGACCTCTAGAGAACTCTTTTAATAATCCTCTCAAGGAAGAACTAGGCATTTATCACTAAAGCTAATGCCTGTGCTGTACAGGCAGGTCTCTTGCCCATGCAAGAGACATGCAATAGACATTATGTAAATAATCTATATACTGTATGTGCTGCCCCATTCAGGTAAATGTCTGAAGGAATTTAACAAAACTAAGCATTAGGTCCATGAATTCTTAGTATTTCAACGTTTAACCAAATGCCTAGGTGATACACCAACTATCCATGCAAGCTTCTTCTACATGGTAGTCTTGTTCATCTGTCCTTCACATTATTTCTGAGGGTTGCTCACAGAATCCTAAGGGTGTATAAGACAATACCATGAAATGAATGTACCAGGAACTGAAATTAATTAAATGTATTTAATAAGTAAATAAAGTAATAAAATATTTAATTAATGTATGTGTAACTAAATGTCATTTAACACTTTGCACAACAAACCTGAATGTAAACAAATGAATATTAATCACAAAAGTGTTAACAATTTCAGGAAGCTGCGATGTAATTTTGACCCATTTGGGTATTTATGCCCCAACCTGCCCTAAGGAATATAGAGAAGAAAATGGAGCCCAATTTTAGCAGCAAATGGAGCTCTGCTAAGCAGTGGTGGGTTCCTACAGGTGCGGTCCACTCTATAGCACCGGTAGCGGCCCGCTGGTGACGTCACAGTACCGGTGCAGTCGGTTGCTGGTGCCTGGGCACCGCCATTTTTTAAAAAAAAATTAGTTTAGTTTTTTTTATTTTTCTTCTGCGCATGGCCAGAAGCTGAGCTTTCGGCACTGCGCATGCGCTGCCTTCCTACCCCACAGTGAGTCCAAGCAGGGGAGGATGGCTGAGGGAGCGTGTGAGACGCGGCAGGAGCTATCTCCATTCCCCTCCCTTCAGCAGTCCGAGAAGCCACGAACGCACGGTGATGATCCTAGGCATTTTTGCACTTTCGAGGCTTCTCAAGCTGCTGAGTGGAGGGGGAATGGGCGGCAGGACCTATCTCAGTTCCCCTCCCTTCAGCAGTCCAAGAAGCCACGCCCACCCAGTCACCCACAAAATAAGCCACGCCCACAGAGTGGTAGTAAAAAAATTAGGAACCCGCCCCTGCTGCTAAGAGGTGGTTTTGACAAGGATATAGTTTTCTGCCCTTTCTAAGTAGCTACATTCCACATCAGGCCCTTTATGAAAATATCCATCTCCTTGTATCTGCACAGCAATTGTTTTGCAAGGCATTTCCAGCAGATCTGATACTAAAGAGCCAATATCTCTCCTCTGCATAGCCCAAGAGCATTCTATATTTTTAGATGTTCCACACAGCAGTTTTCCTTATGTTTATCCTTGAAATTTGGGGCAGGTCTGGGAAGCCTTCAATTTAGATTTAATTTGCCAAGAGAAGACATCACAACTAATTACTGTTTGGCTGCAAATCTTGGCAAGACCTCTTGTCATTATCTTGTATAGGAAAATGCTATTGATTATATTCCTCATGGATGGATCAGTCAATAAGTGGCAAAAACATTAGTTTCTATTATGAACAACTAATCCACTATTGAGCTACAATATCCTATTGTTCTGGTTTTTGTTGATTTTTATTACAGTGAATGTTATAAATGTATTCAACAGTTGGAATTAAACTTTGACTTATCTGTACAGTAATATTGAAATAGATAATTCTACTCTCAATAGAAGAAGCTGATTTCTTAACTTTCTTTCAGCCTTCCAATTTTTTATATCAATGCATTTTTTATCCCAAGCAGAAAAAATTGCAATACAGAGCAACATAAAATCTGACACACAATAAACATTCCACATAGTTAGTTGTTGGCAGTCAAACACCAACCTCCTTTAGAATAAGTCACCACAGCAGACTCTGAGTTTCAGCAGACTTAGTGTTGTTTAGTGTTGTTTAGTGTAGCCTAAAGGCCACACTAAAAAAGAGCAAAAGGGAATTGGAGAAGATGTCTGAAGGAAGACGCCAGAAGATGATAATGAAAAGGCTGCAGAAAAAGCACCTTGTGGATTACCAGGCCTGTCTAAACAAAGTCTTCCCCTCTTCTCTGCTACGTGGCCTAGGCTCAACTCATTACCCACATAAAGAAGAGATCTGATTCCTCAACTTGGAACCACTTCCTCAGAGAAAAGGAAGGGAACTAGAGACTATATACATAAGGGACCATGGTGGCCCAGTGGTTAGAATGCAGTATTACAGGCTAACTCACTGTTCACTGCCAGGAGTTCGATCCTTACCAGTTCAAGGTTGACTCAGCCTTCCATCTTTCCGAGGTCAGTAAAATGAGGACCCACATTGTTGGGGGAAATATGTTGATTCTGTAAACCCCTTAGAGAGGGCTATAAAGTACTATGAAGCAGTATATAAGTGTAAATGCTATTGTTATTGCTAAGTGTTGCTTACACCCACAACTGAGGTTGGAAGGCTTACTGAGTCTGTGTGTAAGGCAGAATAAGTTTCACATAAGCTACCTTCTTAGTTGTACCTTTTATTTTATGTTAGCTTGAGTTTTTGGTTTGAAGATTCTTTTTGTTTTCAACTATTGTCCCTGAGTACACAAGAACTGGGTAGAATAAACTCCAGAACATTATCGCCATCTTTGGAGAACACAATATTTGCTTTCTATCATTTGCTAGTCAGTTCTCCACCTCTCTATCTAAAAGGATATCTCCCACAGTATTCATTATGGTGAGTTTGATAGGGTTTTTTCTTCAAATAACCATATTATGTTATTAATGCTAGATGCATAACAATATATTGAACAGATCTTGGCTGCTTGAAACTGCCTATTTTGCCTAGAAATAGAATTTCCTACGTTTTTATTATTGCTAAAGATAGTTCAAAGTATATATTTCTTTTCTGCTGTAGAATGTCAGCTCTACAGATTACTAGATCTGTACAGTACTTCAGATAGGAAAAGATGATTACTTGTAACGAAGTCTCCTTGAGTTGTTGTCCAAGTATTCACATATGTGGATAAGATCATTACACAGAAGCCGCATTAGAATGTACTGAAGAATTTTTGACAGGAACTATAGTGCTATGTTCCTTGGGAAAGTTCATCATGTTTTCTCAATTTCCAAGACTGCCTCAGCAACCTATGAAAACCACTAAATATCTGTGAAATAAACTACTTATGAAAGGTATGGCTGAGTAGTGTGAATGCACAGATAACCTACTAAATCCAGTTACACAATTATGTAATTTGTTCTTCATAGTCTATATGTATTATATTCATATGTGAGTAGCAAGGCTGCCTAAAAGGACATGAAAGCAGGTGCCATTTTTAAGGGTTTTTGGCAAAATGTATAGGGCCTTAAGATTTGCCATCCACACATATTTTATAAATGTCAAAGGCTGAACCTAAATGGGAGGTCTTCAAAGATCAGAAAAAGGCACATCAGCAAAGAAGAAAGCTGAAGTGGCAGTGGCTGTGGTAGAATGAGACTTTACCTAAGATAATGAATCTTTGTTGGCTACAGACAAAAAGCCAACAACAATGGGAATGATTTTTTTTCCATTATGAGGAGATGAAACTGGCAGCCCCTTCCTCATTCATCTTAGGATACTAAAAGCCACTCGTGACTTTTGCACAGTTGTAGTAAAAAAAAGGGCTCTTTGACAATACAATTTATGTAAAGAAAATTCTAGGGGACCACAGATATTGGATAAATTGAAGATATTAGAACAGATTTTCAGAATGCTGACACAGCCTTCGGGAGAATGGTGGTAACTGGCCTCAATTCAACCTTGTGTTTATGTAGTAAAATCAACAAATAATTCAGGTTGCAGAAAGGCAGAAAGTTTGCATGCTCATCACACCAAGGTAATTGTCTCCAAAAAGGCTAATTTTAATGTCAGGAGCTTAAAATATAAGATTTGCAATGGCCCTGGCTTCATAGGTTTTGTGAGGGAGTGCTGAAAATACCTAGGAAAGGCTTCATGCTGTGCTTGGAGATTGAACTGAAGGATACAAATTAATAGGTTCTTGAATATGTTTTAATTAATTTATGCAAAAACACAGTGCGAAGCTAAATGTGAGCATTGGACCCTAAGATTGCTATTAAATATCATTGCTAAGAATATAAGGTCAAACATTTAGAACAAGGCACGATAAAATTGGTTGAAAAAAGTTTATTTATTGGTCCAAATCCAATAAATAAATATATTTAGAATAAGCAGACCACATATCTTCATAGAAATTCAGAATGTAGTGAGTTCTTGTGTCATTACCAGAATACATTTTCCTTCCTAAGAGAAGGAATTTTCAGAAACCATATCACATAGCTGAGGAGCAATATCTGGTGTGGGGCATACTCAGTCCATCCCAAGAGAGCAAAGCCTACACAGTTGGCAGTTGAAGACCTCAGTGACAGTTAAGGATTGCCTGGACTACTACCAGTATGAGATTAACCAAATGTATGGGAAAACCCACAGGTTTTATTCTGTTAATCTCACTGAAATACAAGAAAACATGTAGTGAGAGATTGAGCCAAAGAGGAAAGAATGTTTACTGAATACACCCAACTTCTTTCACTTTTAGCGTATGCCACATTTTGAAAAAGAGTCTGAGCAACTAGGAGGTTTAACATTGATTTGTTTTACTATTTCATATGTGGCATATTGCTGATAAAGTGTGGGCTATAAGTGGAAATAAATAAAATAAACACATAACATCTGCTTCCTCAAAGTTACAGAACACACTAGGCTGTTATGCTTATTCATGCTTTCTTTGTTACAAGCTAATATTTAAACAAAAACTGGTGTCGTGTCATCTGTTTAAATATATTCACTGCATATTGTAGCTCCAGGTAAACTAAGATAATTAAATATACAAACTAACAAGTATACAAATGTTAAGCAAGCATACTTCGCAGATGCAGTTTTATTTATCTTTTATTTATTTCTAACATATTTATGGCAGTCTACTCCCAGTGGTTCAGAGTGGTATAAACAGACATAACAGAGGAATAAAAGCAACCTAATAAAAATATAAATTATAATGGAAATTACAAACAGATGCAGATACCAAAATTTAACTTCCCAAATGTTTATTCTTCACTTATTTACAGAAACTGATTAGTCAGCAGGCAAGTAAGTTTTTTTCCATAAAAGGGGTGCCACCATTAAGAAAGTCCTGCTAATAGTCACTTTAGATGGAACTATTTTTGAAACAGGAAACCTCAGCAGAATCTTTCTCCTACATCTTACCAGATAGGCAGATTCACTTTGAAGTATGCAGTCTCTGAGATAACCCATATCCTGAGCCAAAAAGGACTTTAAAGTGATAACCAGTACCATGAACTGCATTTGGAAGCTTATTGGCAGCTACTGCAGTCTCTAGAGCAGAGGGATTAACTGAATCGACCTAATGGTAACAATTACAACTACTGCTTCAGGCTCAACCAGTTTAAACTTTCAGATGATCTGCAATGACATCTTTATATAAAACCATTAAAATGGGCCTTGGTGGCCATGACTCTGATAGTCTGACTCACAAAGGGTCACATTTGTCACTCCAGTTGTGTGACAGCCTTGTTGGACATGCCTCTACTTATTACTTGACCAGCAACCATAAATCCAGGAAAATGCCCAACTTGTGTACCAGCTCTGTTCGGGAGAAATAAGGAACAACAAAACATGTTGAGGTCAAGTACAATCTTCACAGTAATCATATACACCCGTACCAGAGCTTTGACCACATTGGCCAATAAAGAATTCTATTTTATTCTATTCTATTCTACTCTACTCTACTCTACTCTACTCTACTCTACTCTACTCTACTCTACTCTACTCTACTCTACTCTACTCTACTCTACTCTACTCTACTCTACTCTACTCTACTCTACTCTATTCTATTCTATTTTCTATTCTATTCTATTCTATTCTAACATCCTTTTGTGAACTTCTGCCAAGCAAAGTCATTGGAGAAAGCCAGATTCCCTTAACAACTGTGTTACTAACTTAATAATTGTAGTGATTCACTTAACAACTGTGACAACAAAGGTCGAAAAATGGGACAAAACTCATTTAACAAACATCTCATTTAGCCACAGAAATTTTGGGTGTGGTTGTAAGTCAGGGACTAGCTGTAGTATTTGAGATTATGATTTCTATTTCTATACTTGGAATGCCATTTTTCTGATGGTGATTCTTTTGGGTGGGAAACATGATGGTGATGGATGTCACACCGCCAGCTGCTGCAAGCAACAGGTGTATTTCAGCTAGAAGTCAGGCAGCCTAAGCTGATAACATGAAAGATTGTTTTGTGATCATGGACATCTTATGACAATATCAACCATTACAAACCTAGCTATATTTCATGCAACGTCATCGCCAGCTCTGTATATCAAAAAAGAAAAGTGTTTCTCCCTTTGTCAGTCAGGTATTATTTTTGGGAAATGAAGCATAAAGCAGCAAGAGGGATTGTAGTATTTTGTGGCACATATCTCTAAAGAAAAAAGGGCATGTCACCTGCCTGTAGATCAGTGGCAGAAGCCACCAAGCTGTGCCATCTCAATGCTGCCTAGAAATATGTCACTGTTAAGCCTCATAACATATCTGCCTTTTACTTACTTAAAAGACATGTATCAAATTTATATATATCAGAAGTTCAGATTTAGTACCTTTGTTCTCTCTTACAGAATAAGGTGATAAATATGTGAAAATAATGCATATATATGCATATATGTAGGCTCTTCTCTCCCCCCAAAAAAATCTTAGGAGCTATTAGATTTTTTAGAAACCTTTGTGTTTTCCTGCTAACAGCTGCCAGGCTGGTAGGTATAAGTACACAGGAGCTGAATGCCAGACAGGAGCTAATGGATGTTTCTGGATACTTCTATTTTGCACCTTGAGACCAACACTATCAGCTACAAAGAATCAGGACCATTCATGTAGGTTGCAGCATAAACAATTTATTTAACTATATTCACAAGAATCTGATCAAGTAACAGTCAGCACAAAACTGGTGCTAGATAAAGGTGAATGGAATTGAAGGGCTGGACTTGGATCTCTTTAGGTAGATAGGTCACAACTGACATTATGATAATTTCATGTGTTCACATATATTATCCTGCCTTTAAATATTCCTCAAAGAAATAGGCATTTCATATGTTTAGAATGATAAATTTGGGCAAAACAACATTGGTTTGAAATTTCTGTGGAACTGAGTGCTCATGCTGTGGCCCTTAGGAAATCAAGATTGTAAACTGGTTATGCCAAGACTCAACACTAACTTAAAAGTGCACACACACACACACACACACACACACACACACACACACACACACTTAATGTTAAGAAGCAATGCCTTTTCACATCATCTTCCAATATATAGGATGGTCATGTGGGGGCCATTTTGTGAGGGAGGATCCTACTTACCTTGAGAGCATGCACAAATACAGAATTTAGGCCAGTGCAGTAGTGGGTTCTAAATCCGATCGCTACTGGTTTGTGCGTGCGCACAGAAGCGTCCCAGGCAGGTGGGCAGAGACTCCCGCCGCCCCCGCCGCTACCAGTTCGCTGAACCGGGCCAAACCGGGAGCAACCCACCACTGGACCAGTGGTTCCTAACGTGGGGCCCATGACCCATAGGGGGGCAATTTGATTTTTAATGGGGGCAATTGGAACCTTGTTTAAACCAAGTTAATGTCCTTTTAGGCTTCCTCCACGTAAGTAGGAGTTCATTTTTTGAATAGTAAGAATTATATGTTGGGGGGGGGCTTCAGGATTTTAGAGATGCTTAGGTGGGGCATGGCCAAAAAAAGGTTGGGAATCACTGGTTTAGGCTATACATATGTAGGCTCTCTGCATCCTGTCTGAAAAGTAGAAATTGTTTCACCGTTTTTCAGCAACTGTAGTCAGAGAAATCCTGAGATTTATAGAAAAGGCCTTTGTGGTTTACATATTGTCTATACCTGCTTTACATGAACAATATCAATAGCAATGAACCCAAAATCTTTTGAGGATAGCTTGCATTGTCTTAAAATTTTATCTTCCCCAACATCTGTACACTTCTGTATTTCATACCTATTAAGAGGTAAAATCATGCATACAAATCCAATCCAGCACTTATACTCAATAATGTACTTTTAAGCTGAATTGTTACCAGGACTATGAACGGTCCTATTCATCATGAAAATATTATTTTTCTGAGATACTTGGCTGTGTATTTGCCTTAATCAATTCTTAAACAGTTTATGACTGTATATGATTAGGCAATGCAGTTAAGTAGTCTAACTTTTTCTTTAAGGCATACTTTTATGGATCCAGATGAAACAAATAGATTCACCATGAGAAATGGGCAATGTCTTCTCATACTGTACTTCCCAAAACATTTAGTTTTGTGCTGCAAATCATTAAACCAACAAGAGATGCATTTTGTTTTCTATTTGCAAACACATGCCGGCAATTTTTCTTGAAGGGCAAAAATAACATTAATTTTTGATCCAATAAGAATTTATCAAAAACCCATCATGGCATACATTTCTACGTCACCCTTTAACGGATGTCAAGCATCTGTCATGTCATTTGCAATGAGTCCCACACAATAATGAGCACAATATTTGGGATAGGAAGGAAGGTTTAAAGTTCAAATTGTGAACAAGGCAGTGATGGATTATTAATTGAAAGCAACAGAGTATGCCCTGCAGATGACAAGGTTAGTGCCCTGTAATTATGAAGTTTAGGGAAGAGCAGATGCAAGGTCTTATCTGGGTTTAAAACAAAGTTGAAGGCAAAGTTCCTGTTTTATTTTTGTTCCAGATTAAATGTAAAACAAATGTACTTTAGAGTCCTCCCCCTCCCGCCCATCCCCAGCACCTCTCCACAGCCAATTCCATTCATGCAGAAAAGGGTTGAAATTCCATCATTCGAGCATGACATCTCAAAATTCAAACTTAATGAGAGCTTTGGCAGCTTCTGTCGAAGGCAGACAGTGATTAACAAAACACTTCAGAGTACAAGGCACAGCAGTGCTCAAAGAAAACAGTGATGATCTCCACTTAATTGTAGAAAAGCCCAAAGCATCTGCCAGCAGAGGAGAGCTGAAACCGTAAGGAGCTATTGCTCAGATAGACTGTCGTCTCCAGAGATCAACAACCATATGCTCAGCTCAAGCACAAACTCCAAAGAAGTTAATTTTCTGACAAAATACAGGGATAAATATGACATTCAAACAAGTGTGCTCAGTCATCCTGAACACATGTTCATCTGCATGGATCAGATTTATGCATCGTTTAAGCACAAGCAAATATAATTTGTTTTGAACACAAACATTGCTGTATGAGCACAGGTATAATTAATCTTTGTCTGCTCCTTATGATCTTCTGTTCTCCTGGCTAGCCATGCTTTTAGTAAACTTTTGATGAATGGAATTGTTCACTTGTTGCATTACACACAGAGTTCCAGGTGTATATGGATGTCTTATAAGGGTTCAGTTCGATATCAGTTCGATAGTTTAAATAACATAAAAATGACAGAAATCGATTTCCCATAGTGTAAATAATTATAGTTAAATTAAGACACTATGAATTTATCTGTTTTGTGTTTTCCGTTGTAATTTAATTAATCAGTTCTGTAACCAGAACTGCTTCTGCATTTCATGTAGATATTGTTTGGGGGGTATTTAATTAAGATGATAATTTCCCATGCTATGTAATACACAGAGATAATTTACTGCTTGAACATTACCTTAAAATACATTGCTTGTCTCAAGATTGTTCAGCAAAATAATATTAGGAATATATTTATTTTGGGGTTTCCAGTGATGATCATGTGAACTAGATGTCCCTTGAAGGACCAGGGACAGCATTGTGGTAAAGATAAGCAGCCAGATGATGAATTCTAGGCAGCAAAGTCTCTCCAGAAAAAGGAGAGATTGTGAGATCACCCACTTGCCCTCTGGACAGCTGCTCCTCATGAGCAGAATGCAGGAACTGAGGTTTTTGCAGTCAGCTCATGATCTGAGCACTCAGGGGCTGATGGGTTTCAATCAAGTTCAGAGCTGAAAAGTAGCCAATATGAATATAAGACTTACATCAGGGGTGGGTTCTAACTTACCTCACTGCCGGTTCGCTTCCTCCCGCACTGCGTGGCTGAAAATTCCAAAATAAATCCCCCCAAAAAGCCGAAAACAAGATGGCGGCGCATGCGCAGTGTCAGAAACTCGGCTCCTGCGCATGCACAGAAGAAGAAGAAAATTCCCCCAAAAAATTTATAAAGAAAGCAGACCAGACAGAAAACACAACTAAACGAGCCAATCTACTTCACTGTAAAGCTTCATTAACAGAACCTTGTAAGTTTGACTATCCCTGTCTCCTTTGCAGCCTGAAAAACTAGGGAGGGTTTCTTCTGAGTCACTTGCCAAATTCACTATCCAGTTGCAAACTATGCTTTCTATTATCTGATCATTCCCTTGGAAAAAACTCTTTGCCCAATGTCTATGGAGATTCTCAGTCATCCAGGTCATGGTTGTCCCAAAGGTGCTTTTTTGTTTTTCCTTGAAGACATTTTGCTTCTCATCCAGCAAGCTTTTTAAATGCTAATGTCTTCAAGGAAAAATAAAGTCCAGTTGCCTTTTGAAAAAGCACCCTTGGGACAACTCTTTGCCCAGTCTCCCAAGGTCTTTCCCACATACCATTATGTCAATAGAGATTTTATGAGCAGGAGAATAAGTGAATAGGGTGAATTTCTTTCTTATCAAAGAATAAATAAGAAAAAGGTTTTAAAGACTTAAAAACTTTCAGGAAAATTTTTAACAAAGAAAGTTTAAGATGTAAGAAAGTTTAAGATGGACAAAGGGAAAAATTATTTTGAAAGATTGTTTTTAAGGAAAAAATAAAAGTGCTTTTGAACAAATTGGAATTAAAATAGTTAAACAAACCAGACTTAAGAAAGGTGTTTTTTTTGTTTATTACTAAAGAGTGTAACAATTTGTGAATTTTACAAAACAAAAAATAAAGGTAATATGAGCTAGACTGTGATGCTGACTGTACTTATAGAGGTGTTGACTGTGATGCCGACTACAACTGTGGATTGTCACTTGAGACAAAAGTATTAAGGGCAGAGGAAGACAAAAGAGAAAAAAAATGGCAGTGGAAGCCTATCTTTTTCCCCCCTTGCTTGTGACCCCTTCATTTTTTGATTAAAATTTGAATTACAATGGCAACCACCAGAAAAGTAGCAAGAATGGAGAGGAGGGAAGGATCACTAGAAGAGAGAGGGATTACACTAGTTTTACTTCAGAAAATGTTTGAACAACTGGCCAGTAAATTAGCTGTATCACTTGATATTAAATTGACAGCTTTGGAAAAATGAATGGATGTAAAGACTTGTAAAGAAGGTAGAGGACATCAAAGAAGAAATTAAGAAGATGGAAAGCTATAACCTGGTATCATTGTTGAATATTGACTGAAATCTGTTCACAATGATTTTAGCTGACAGCCTGAAAATAATCATACAAGAATGTATTCATGAGAATCAATGTGGGTTTTTACTTGAAAAAACAGTTAAAGGACAATGTTAGAAATGTGTTGGACATTTTGGAATATTTCGAGCAATATAATGAAAAATAAGCTTCATTGATCTTGAATGCAGAGGAAGCCTTTGACAATGTGAACTCAGTCTTCTTGTTCACAACTCTGGAACATTAATTTTGAAGAGAATTTATAAAATAGGAAAGATTGGTTTACATTTCACAGAAAGCATAAAAATTGTCAATGGACATCTAACAAAACCCTAACAAAACAAAAAGAACAAAACAGAGATGTCTACTATCCTCTCTTGTTCAATTTGATTTTTAAAATATCAAATTGAGATATAAGAAAAGATGATAGTATTGTGGGAGTACAGATTTAAAAAAGAAAGTTATAAGTTAAGGACTTTTGCAGATGGTTTGGTGTTGGTTCTATAAGATGCTTTAAAGGGAATTGAAATTTTAATGGTCAAATTAAAAGATTTCAGGATTAATAAACAGAAGACCAAATTGATAAATGTGAATATAGAAGATCTAAAGAATTGATGAATATGTAAAGTATCTGGGTATAACTATGACAAATATGAATTGTGTATTTCAAAATAACTATGTGAAGACATGGAATGAAATTTAAAAAGAAATGGTAAAATGGGAGAGATTATAACTGTCATTACTGGAGAGAAATTCTGTGATAAAAAGAATGTCTTATCTTGAATGATGTTTTTCTTTCAGAAAATACACATTTTGACAATTGATGCACCATTTTAACTGTGGCAGAAGAATATAGTTAAATTTGTGTGGCAGGGGGAAAACATGAGTTAAATATAAGGTCTTACAAGATGCAAAGGAAAGGAGGATTTGGTTTACATGATTTTAAATTGCATTTTTAACTTGCTACTTGATTTGGATTAAAGTGTGTGTGTGTGTGTGTGTGTGTGTGTGTGTTTTGCGAGTAACAAAAGGATTTGGGAGTTAGAAGGACATAACCTGAGATTTGGGTGGCATGTATATTTGTGGTATGATAAAATCAAGGTTAATGTGGATTTTAAAAATCATTATAAGGAGCCGAGGTGGCGCAGCAGTTAGAGTGCAGTACTGCAGGCTACTTTAGCTGACTGTGATCAGCAGTTCAGCTGTTCAAATCTCAACGGCTCAGGGTTGACTCAGCCTTCCATCCTTCCGAGGTAGGTAAAATGAGGACCCAGATTGTTGGGGACAATATAAATATACATTGCTTACTGGTGTAAACCGCTTAGAGAGTGCTTGCACTATGAGGCGGTATAAAAGTCTCACTAATAAATAAATAAATAAATAAATAAATAAATAAATAAATAAATAAATAAATAAATAAATAAATAAATAAATAAATAAATAAATAAATAAATAATGTTAGAAGTGTCATATTAAAATAGATATAAACTCAGGTTGTGCCCAGACAAATCTTTGTTTCTCAGCACAAGAAACATTTTATAGACAAGAAATAAAAGGCAAACACAATTATCTAACTAGATAAGATACTAGAATTTTGTAAATGTATGTAAAATAAAATCAAGAGAACATCTGGTGGCTGGTGGATATAATTGTCAATGGTTCTCTTATTTACAACATTAGAAAGACTTAAAATAAACAAAATAATGTTTTAAATTCAAAGTTCAATTCTCAGTCTTAAACTTTGTAAGACTGGGTTTGAAATAGAGTTGTGTACAAATGATGAACATGTAATCGCTAAAATATATACACTTTTGTTGATGTTTGAAACAGAAGTAAATATATATATAATATAAAATAGGCTAAAATTTGGTTATAATATACAGATAGAACAATAAAAGAATATGTGGTTGAAAGAATTGAAATTTTTAGAAAGTTATAATCTTAAAGAGAATATTTATAAAATAATGTATCATTGGTATATGTCACCAGAGAAATTGTCTAGAGCAGGGGTCTACTGGGCCATGGCTTATTTGGAACTGGGCCACACAAGCGGCAGGTCAGCGGGAGCACGCAGCTTGACTTGCATGAATGGTGGGCTGGCACACGTGCACATGGACACGCAGCTTAACTTGCATAAATTGAGCTGTGTGCACATGCACATGCATTCTGGGCCGCCACTCGCACAAGTTGAGCTGCATGCGCTGGCCCACCATTCACATAGCCCAGTTCCCTCTCCTCTCCAGCCGGGCTGCCAAGCCGCAAAAGTTAGGGATCACTGCATCACATGTAGGCCACGCCCACCTCAACTCCGCAAAGGGGAAAAACATCACGAAATGTCACGTGATGGCAACATGACATGGCAAGTTTGACACCCGTGTTATAGAGGCACTTTAAATTTATGTTGGAAATGTGAGCAACAGGAAGGGACATTTGTCATGTTTGGTGGAAATGTAAAAAAGCTAGAAAAGTCTGAATTTAAATATATATACTGATTCTGGGGATTTTAAAGATTAATATACAATTGATATGAAATATTTTTCTTTTGAGGTTGATGGACAAACAATTAGAGAAAAGTTTTGGAACTCTGTTTTTCTATATAACTCCAGTGAGATTATTGTGAATATAAAGATGGAAAGATTTGGAAATATCCACAGTGGAGATCTATGGAGATTCTCAGTCATCCAGGTCATGGCTGAAGAAGTTTCCTGGATGAGAAGCGAAATGTCTTCAAAGAAAAAGCAGAAAGTCCAGTTGCCTCATGAAAAAGCACCTTCGGGACATCCACAGTGGAAGAACAGCTGGTGAAAATGATGGATCTTGTGAGATGGCTAAAATGACTTCTTGAGAAAAGTCAGTATCTACAGTATGTTTATTGCTTACTGGAAACCACTTATAGCCTTGATGTGTGAAAATAAGTATGATGTATAGTTTTGATGAATAGATTATAGAAAGAGTTGCATCAGACAAGGAATGATGCCTGACAGGAACTGGGATATCCCTTCTCTACTGTAGACCCAGCTGTTTAGTACATTCTCCCTCCAGAGATTAGGACAGCCCTTTGGTAAGTCTTGAAGACCAAGTTATGGGCCTGGACCCGGGCATTAAATGTGTTAAGGGCCTTGTTATACTGACTTTTCTGGGCTGATATGTATGTATATATGTACAGTATGCATGTATTACACCCAGCCAGCTTTTATGCCTAAGACAGGATTTCATAGAAACTGTTTATATTGATAATAATCATTAGGGCAAGAATACCATAGCTGATTGATTCTAAAATGCTATTTACCTGGGCGTATCAATTAACTGAAGCTGAATAATCCAGTTCAAATTTTCTTTATTTAGTTTCCCATCAATTAACATGGCTTCATCTTCAACATATACCTAAGAACATGTTTATATATCTAATTCAAACACAAATAAACATTCCAGAATGCATTTCAATGTTTTTTAAAAAAACAGACATCTAGTTCCATTTAAAACAAGTACCAGAAACATATTAAGGAAAGTGCCTGGTAGTCCATTATCCATTAAAGAATTTTTTTTCATCAGCAGCATTTGGAAGAGATTAATCTCCTCCTAAAAGTTTAATGTTGCCTCCCACAATTTATTCCAGAGCATCACTAACTTTCTAAAGAAGACTTGAACAGGTACAGAAGAAAGGGGAAATTGCCTACTTTGACTGATGGAAGATGTATCTTCTATAGCCATTGACAAAGTTCCACCAGCAAAAAAAGGAATATTGGATGCCATCTTCATAATGCATTCCTATTCATCTCTGTTAAGAAGTAAACTTCACTGAATTCAGGAAGGTTTTTCTCAGGTAAGTGGGTATAAGGATGCACTCTATATCTCATATTCTTGGTAGAAAAAATGTTTTCATCATCTGTAATGAAAATAGAACAAGATGGATGCCAGAAAGTCCTTCAAAAACTGTAATACCTCAGTTGTGTACAAATGGATCTTGATCATATTTTGAGCTATACAATTTTTATTAAAGAGTTTTTTAAAAGAATAAATAAATACAACTTTTGAAAGAAAAAAGTAAGAAAAGCAAAGAAAATAAGTAAGTGAAAATAAATAGTCTTTCCATAAGTTGCACCAGTTGCGGCCATACTTGGAGAAGGAGGCTCTACTCACGGTCACTCATGCCCTTGTCACCTCGCGCTTGGACTACTGCAACGCGCTCTACATGGGGCTACCCTTGAAGAGTATCCGGAGACTTCAGCTGGTGCAAAATGCAGCTGCGCGTGCTGTGGTGGTTGTGCCAAGGTACACCCACGTGACACCTATACTCCGCCAGCTGCATTGGTTGCCCATCAGTCTCCGGGTCCAATTCAAGGTGTTGATCACCATCTTTAAAGCCCTTCATGGCTTAGGACCAGGTTATCTCCGGGACCGCATTCTGCCTCATACTTCCCTTCGACCGGTTAGGGCCCACAGAGTTGGCCTCCTCCAGGTCCCGTTGGCCAAGCAATGCCACCTGGCGGGCCCTAGGGGGACAGCCTTCTCTGTGGCAGGCCCCGTGCTCTGGAACCAACTTCCCCCAGAGACCCGAACTATCCCCACTCTGCTGGCCTTCCGAAAAGCTGTCAAGACATGGCTTTTCCTGCAGGCTGGGGGTAGAGCTTAATCCACTCGAGCTCACCCCCAAGTATGTATGGTTGTTGAATGAGTATTGGATGTTTTTAAATATTGTGTTTTTAATTTTTATATCTGTTTTTAATGTGATTTTATGAATTGGTGTCTTGTATTTTCTCTGTTGTACGCCGCCCTGAGTCCTTCAGGAGTTGGGCGGCATATAAGAACACCATAATAATAAATAAATAAATAAATAAATAAATAAATAAATAAATAAATAAACACAAGTTAATTTTGCCATCTCTGCTAATCTGTCATCTTTACCATCCATTCCTCTATTGTGAGTATTTCAGGGTCTTTCTATTTTTGTGTATAAATTATTTTGTAACAGTAATCTATATACTGTATATAAAAGCAAAAACCACTCACACATTAATCACAAAATCTCCAGAACCGTAAAGCCTACAAACTTGAAATTTGCCACGTATGTTCCTCTTGCCTTCTAGATGCTCACTAAGAAAGGATTTTTCAAAATGACCATTGGAGCATGAGTATTTCTTATATTATTATTAACAAACTCCGATGCCAAGGAGTTCTACTCCCCACTCCCCACCTGAAAAGAAATCTGATCCAAATGCAAAACACAAGCAGAGGAGTTTCAGTTTTGCTTTTGCTTTCACAACAGCAAGCAGCTTTACTACAGAACAGTTGAGCTAAGCCACGCACAGACTCCTTCCTGTCTCCTCCTTGCTCACACAGCAAATACTGTTTGAGTTTCCAAACACTCCTCAACTCTCTCACACACTAACAGGACGCTAGTCAGATTAATACCAATGGATGCTGGTAGGCAGAGACAGATTTTTTTCTCCTTATTTACCTCCTCAGTTCAGATGAATCTGTTCCTTCTACTGTAACACCAGTTAAAGGGGAAAAAGGCAAAAAAACCCACAGGAAAACATTTACAGATGCGATTAGGAAAACACAAGTAAGGGAAGCTGCCTGTTTCTCTCATGGCCAGTTCTATGTGGCATGCTCCAGAGTCAGTTCACCTGACAGCCTGGTCATCCTCCAGCCAGAGAGCAAAACCAGGAATGTTGTTTACAGGGAGGTCCTGAGCAATTCATCTGAGGGATGAATTAAGAGTCTATGCTATGCAAATAATGTCTTCATCTGTAACAGAAACTTAGTTTACCATCTCTAATGAAATAATAGTCCCTTTTTAACTACTCATTAATTTTCAAGCTTTTAGTGTCAATTTATGAAGCCCAATCACATAGTTTCGTAGCGAAGCACAGGTATTTAGCTAGTCGTATATAACAACAATGTTATATGGTTCTTTTTAATGGGTTAGAAAAGAGTTAATCCCAACAAGAAAAGTTATGGTTTCAATTTAATCTTAATCTTTAAAATTCTTTCTACGTTCTGTGTATTTGAACCCAAAACCTGACAGCTTTAAATACTTTCCTCCCCATCTCTTCAAAAAAGATTTCCTATATTTCTGCAGTTATTCCTTTTTTTCTGTTGATTGCTCCTTCCTTTACCAAGTTTTGCTTCCTTTCTAGTATTTGCCATTCTGTAATCCTGATTCACCTTTTCTGTGCCCTTATGGCTTTAGTCCAGTCTAGCACTCTATAGTCTATCAAATATTAAATCCATCTCTTTGCTTTATAAAATCTACTAATTAACTTTTCTTTTGATGTCAGACAATGAACATTGTGTGTAGGTTGGAAGTTACTTGACTTCTGGCCACTCAACAATGAATCAACCAAGGGAACATTT
Source organism: Diadophis punctatus similis (assembly GCA_023053685.1). Classification (NCBI taxonomy): domain Eukaryota; kingdom Metazoa; phylum Chordata; class Lepidosauria; order Squamata; family Dipsadidae; genus Diadophis; species Diadophis punctatus. The sequence continues at coordinate 35,594,893 of JALIGW010000002.1, read as the reverse complement.
AATTCCTGCAGCATCCTCATTAAGAATAGCCATCTGGAATGCAGGCAATTTCGGTGTCCCCTTGTCTGGAGAAACTCTACCAGACAGAATTTTGTCTTCTGGTCATTGGTCACCTCTGCAGTGCTGTCTCTGCTTCTTCAGAGAGACAGGAAATACTGCTCAGAACTTCTGCAGATGGTGTAGACAACACCAGAAAGATCTAATTCAACAGGAATTCAATATTCTAATATATATACAATAGGAAACAAAAGAGAGCTGCAAAAACTAGAGATTGGGGGTTATCCTGCAGAAGGCAGGGAATCATAGAAGCAGGTTAGCTGTTCCTGGAACCAGACATCTGGGTTCAAGTATCTAAGTGAGTGTTTCTTCCCTAGGGCCTATGCTCATGGTTCTAAAAAGTGGACACGTCTGAGGGATGATTGCTCATGCACTGGTTTCTATTTTCCTGTCAAGATATGCCCTACACATTTCAGTTGTGTTTGCTATGGAAGATAGGAGTTATTTTCTAACCCTTTAAGAAGCCCCTAAATTTAAGGAGGCCGCAACCTTATTTATTTATCAAGCATTAATTATTTATGCATAAAAGGCATAATTATATTAAGATTGCATATAGGTTTTTAAATGCAAACGTTAATATGAGACATACCAGACTTGCAGGTAAACACACATGAAAGAGAGAGAGACTAGAGGCAGATTGGTTTGTTTGTCTGAATTTACTTTCTTCCACTGAATAATGTTCCAGATTTAACCCAGGCTGTTTTTCTTAGGAAACTTCTGGGTCTTCCTCCTTGTGTTGGATTTGCTTCGATGTACCTGGAACTGGGCATTTGTTCAGTCGAATGCATGGCATGGATTAACACCTTTAAATGGTGGTTTCGGGTGCTCTTTTTGGCAGTCCCTGGTAGCTACCTTTCCCTGGTGTTTGCTGACTCTCATACTTCTCATTGGGAGAGGGAGCTGATGAAGAAACTCCACTTGCTAGGTTTTACGGGGGATGCTCTGGGAGATTATGGTCTCAAGGACGCCCAGTTTAGGGTAGTCCAACGGCTTGTGGACATAGATTTGCAATATTTAAGATCCAGAGCCAACAAAACCTGCTCTCCTTTGATCTTCAGTCATTCTAATAATTATGGAATGAGGATGGCATCATATTTCTATACTCTAACCATTCCCAAGTATAGAAGAGTCTTTTCCCTAGCCTGTTTTAATGTTTTGCCCTCAGCACTACTCGACGGGTGATTCAAGAGCTCCTGATTAGCGAACGACTATGCCCCTGTGATAGGGCTGAGGTTGAAACTGTGGAGCATGTCTTATCATACTGCCCTATGTATAACACAGCCAGAATTAAATTATTGTCTCTTCTTGGAATTGATCCCTCTGGTTCTAATGCTACTAATTTGGCCTTATATTGTCTAGGGGTTGACTCCTTCTATATTACTTCTCAGGTTTCAAAAAAATTTTAAGAGCTGTAACTATTAGAGGGGAACGTTAGCCAAGGCTTCTGGTGTTAATTGTTTGTAATTGTATTTTTTCTCTTTTTGTTTTTCTTTGTTGCATTTGTATTTTGGTCTGTGACTGTAAAATAAAATTATTATTATTAATGTTCCAGATTTGTCTTCCCTCAGCAGCACTGGGTCCCTCTTTTTCTATGGCCACAATTGTAGGAAAAAGAAAAAGTCTTACATTCCTGCAAGTGGCTGTGTGTGGGGCACATAATAATGGCAAAAACAACTGACTGCTATGTGCAGCAAAGAAAGGTAACTTTTCCTCCACTGACAAATTGAACTTTTTTACTTTTTTAAATTCCCTGAAAATAAATCTGAAAAAATGCTTCTGTCAGATGGAATAAATAAATAAATAAAGGATTTTTAAAATTAATTTTATGTTATATTTTTAATTTTGTTTTCTGTTCATATGTGAAAATAAATGATGGTTTTTCAGTACTGTTTTTTTAAAAATAATAATAACCAACCTGTGGATAATTTAAAAAATCATCATGGATTTTTCAGGGACATTATGTTAGCCTTTTCTCAGTTTCTGATCCAGTATTTTCTTGAATAAACTGTAGGAATAATCTATACATAATATAGCTTAATTTCAGAAACAACTTTAACAAAATACCTGATTAAGAAGCTAGTTAAATATTGACTTGATAATTGTACTCAGAACCTCAAACTATATGTCCCGGTTTCATTCAGACCTAAAACAGCCTTTCCTAATAGCTCTCATTCACCTTCATTGCTATTCTGGAACTGAAATCCAGAGGAAAGTGTTTTTAAACTCCTCTAACAATATTCCATAGGGACTTAGAATGGTTATCCAGTGTATTGCATATTCTGTTTACAGTGCGTAATCAGAAATCCTGGGATTCTTGAAGGAGTTCTCAGTCCCTGAATATATAAGTATGCTTGTGTCCCATTAGAAGATATTACTTTCATTGGGTAAATTTCCATTGCCATTTTATTGCCACTGCCAGAAGATTAATGAACGTTTTCAGTTATAATGAAAGATCTTGTCTTTATTCTCAGCAATTAACATGACAAAAATATTATCCCATTAATTACAACAATACCAAGATCTAACATTATAACGCTATGAATAATACGGTGTCATGTACTTATGGAAATACTAGCTATTGTTACAACTGTGCCACCCATAATAGAGATTATGGGATGCTGAGCTTTCTTATATGTGATGTCCCTTCAATACTATAATCCTTCAGGCAGAATCTTTCTTGTTTTGTCTTTTCTTTTTTCTTCTGTTGTAAAGTCTTGTAGATATTAATAATGCACATAAAAAAGACAGAATAAAGATGCTGATAATTGACTGTTCTATATTCAAATACTGATATTGGGTTATATTTTGTGTTTCAGAGATGCTCGCTTCAAAAAAAATATTCATGAGAGAGTCATGCTGGGATAGTGAATCTATCAAATTCTATCAGTTTCTTTATCCCCATCTTATTTTATCCCATTATAAGTTTGTATCATTTTTGTTATTTTTAAATAACCCCCATAAAATGCAAGATCATTCCTAGGTTGATCTTCCTATCAACCTCATTTTGTATATTTTTTCTGATGTAATTTTTTCCTGATTTTTTATGTTCTAATATACCCACTTTAGCAAGGAGTGCTGTCTTTTTTTTAACTTACTCTGTGTTGTGTGTGTGTGTGTTTGTGTGTGTTTATTATGAACTTCACTGAAAAAAGTGTGCACTTTGGATGTAATTTTATTGTGCTTTGCATGTAAGTTCAAGAAATACATTTTGGATAATTGTCATTAAATATAAATTATGCTTTTCTCATTCTTAATTGGATACTGCCCTAAAACTTATAAAATTTTAAAAACCCTGAGATATAAAGGGAAAAGAAAGAAATAGTGATTAGCTTAAGTCAGGTTAATTCTACTGGTCTTGTTTGGTAGAGATGTTCTAACTGATCCAGTATCTCTTGTTCTGTGAAGGAGAAAAATCCTCCAAAATTCAAGGTCATAATAACATGGGATGGAATAGAAATGGGACTGAGGAAAATATATAGTGTCTGAAAGAATGAGAAATGCACACACACAAAAAAAAAGTCTGGTCAATTGTTCTTATCCTAGTTCCAACACTAGGTCTGAAGCATTTTGCCCCAGATAAATTATATATTCTTAAATACAATACTGAGTACCCAATTATTCATGATGAGCTTTCTTTTGAGAGTAGAGAATCAACATAAGTTGAGAAATAAGAAAGAAAAATAAATTCAAATGACAATAAGCTAGCTAAAAAGAATTTGAATTTTAGTTCTTCAGTTAAAAACTCAACATTCATTACATGTCCTCATATGCTAATAACCTTCTAAGACCCAATCAATAATCTAAAACAGCTATTTAGCACACTATTTTTGAGTGATGAAGTTTGGGGAAATAACATAACTGATGTTCCACTACATCTAAAACTCTGTCAATCAAATATGCATATACGGCAAAAAAGAGAAGGTTGGTTATTTTACAAATGTGCAACTATTTTAATATATGAAGGGATATTTAGTCATGCAGCCATACAGCTTTGTTTAAAGAGGCACTGTCCAAGGTACTATACAGTGACTTTTCTGAAATTGTAGCTTGGCCCTCAAAAAAATCAAAGATTTGAAAGCAGTCCAATAAAATTGGAATTCTTGACTATTATTTGAAAACTTTTAGTAATGAACAGCTGCAGATGTTCTGCTTTTAAGAGATTATATTTCAACCTGCAATATTTAACACAGGACATACTAATAATTAACTACCTTGTAAACTGTGTATTGCATTCTTTCACCAAATATGAAATATGTACTGTATATGTATGTATATATTTTCAAATTCTATACCCACGCAACTCAACCCAGTGACTCTGGATGACTTACAATTCTAAAATTGTAGACCAATTAAATTAATTAAAATCAATCAAAGAATAAAACAACTAGAAAATAAATATAATTGACATTTGATTGCTTGCTAAGGTTGTAGTCATAAACATTTTGACATTTAATTATTTAAACTTAAATAATTTTTGTAGATCAATGGTAGCCAAGGCAGCATCTTGGAAAATTATGAAAGACATTCATATAGAAAACTTTAACATAGTATTGCCTATTGAGTTATGGGTTTTTTACAGGCATGCACATGCATTGTGCATGTGTTACATTGTAAAATATTCATTCCCCACTTTAGGAATTTTAGAAAGAATGTCTATTTGTCTGTGTGTGTTAATAAAAAGAATCCTGTAACCTTTATTAAAGTGGAGTGTTACCAAACTCAGTATGATTAAGTGTCAAAGAAAAGATGCCATCTTGTACCATTGCTTTAAAAATTATAGCCCAGAACATTCATATACTGTAGCCTGCCCTTTCTAGATCACTGTTTGTCTTCTGTCACCATAATCCATAAATGACTCTAGTTATTTGATAAATAGAAAGGGTCACAAATCTGTTGTTTGTGTAACAGAATTCTTTGCTATAGAAACAGACAAAACTTGGAGAGAACACAAATAATAGACATGCACTAGTAACAGATTTAGGAGTTTAAGTTTTAAGTTTAAGTTTAATTAAATTTATATACCGCCCTTCTCCAGGGGACTCAGGGCGGTGAACAGCCAAGTAAAAAACATTAAAATACATTTAAGCCAAGTAAAAAACATTAAAATACATTTAAAATAAAATATTCAATGTGGCCCTAATTTAATACAATTAAAATTTAGTAAAATCTTAAAATTTTAAAAACCCCAAAAACTTTTTCATGCCAGCCCGGCTTGATAAAAATAATACGTCTTGAGGGCACGGCGGAAGGTGGACAGGTCGTGAATTGTTCTTAAGTCTGGAGGGAGCTGATTCCAGAGGGTGGGTGCTCCCACAGAGAAGGCCCTCCCCCTGGGCGTCACCAGCCTACACTGCTTGGCTGATGGCACCCCGAGGAGGCCCTCTCTGTGGGAGCGCACTGGTCGATGGGAGGCAGTTTGTGGCAGCAGGCGGTCTCGGAGATACCTAGGTCCAATGCCATGGAGCGCTTTAAAGATAGTAACAAGTACCTTGAAGCGCACCCGGTAGACCACCGGAAGCCAGTGCAGCTCGCACAGGAGGGGTGTTATATGGGAGCGCCAATTAGCCCCCGAAACCACCCGCGTGGCCGCATTCTGGATCAGTTGGAGCCTCCGGGTGCTCTTCATGGGGAGCCCCATGTAGAGAGCATTACAGTAGTCCAGACGCGACGTGACCAGGGCATGGGTGACTGTGCACAGGGAATCCCGATCCAGAAAGGGCCGCAACTGGCGTATCAGGCGGACCTGATAAAAGGCCGCCCTGGTCACAGCTGTCAGATGGTCCTCTAGGGAGAGCTGTGGATCCAGGAGGACACCCAGATTGCGAGCCCTTTCGGCGGGGGCTAGAGACTTGCCCCCGATAGTCAGAGATGGAATCATCTGACTATATCGAGACGCTGGGAACCACAGCCACTCAGTCTTGGAAGGGTTGAGCCTGAGTCGGTTTCTCCCCATCCAGATCCGCACAGCTTCCAGGCACCGGGACATCACTTCAAGGGCATCATTGGGGTGGCCTGGGGTGGAAATGTACAGCTGTGTATCATCGGCGTACTGATGGTACTTCACCCCAAAGCCACGGATGATCTCACCCAGCGGCTTCACATAGATGTTGAACAGAAGGGGTGAGAGAATCAACCCCTGGGGCACTCCATATGTAAGAGGCCTCGAGGACGACCTCTGCCCCCTGCCAATACAAACTGCGACTGGTTGGAGAGAAAGGAGGAGAACCAACGAAAAATGGTGCACCCTATCCCTAACTCTTCCAGCCGGTGCAGCATGATACCATGGTCAATGGTATCAAAAGCCGCTGAGAGGTCTAATAGGACCAGGACAGAGGAACAACCCCTGTCCCGAGCCCTCCAGAGATCATCAACCAATGCGACCAATACCGTTTCCGTGCTGTGCCCGGCCCTGAAACCCGACTGGAACGGATCTAGGTATGATGATTCATCCAAGTACTGGGGAAACTGTCGTGCGACCACACTCTCAACAACCTTCACCACGAAGCGAAGGTTGGAGACAGGGTGATAGTTAGCTAAAATTGCTGGGTCCAGGGAGGGCTTCTTGAGGAGAGGCCTCACCACCGCTTCTTTCAAAGCCGTGGGGAAGTAACCCTCCCCCAAAGAGGCGTTAATAATTCCCTGGAGCCAGCCTCGTGTAATCTCCCGGGTAGCCAGCACTAACCAGGAGGGACACGGGTCCAATAAACATGTGGCTGCACTGAGCCTCCCCAGAATCTTGTCCACATCCTCAGGGGTCACCGAGTCAAACTCTTCCCAGATAACATTCTCAAGACTATTCCCTGTTACCGCGTCCGTATCCACCCAGTTGGAGTCCAGTTCCCCCTGAATCTGAGCGATTTTGTCATGTAGATATCGTCCAAAGTCCTCAGCCCTGCCTTCCAGGGGATCCTCCCGCGCTTCTTGATGGAGTAAGGAATGGGTCACCCTGAACAGGGCCGTTGGACGATTCTCTGATGACGCGATAAGAGCGGAAAAATACTTCGATTTCTCCGCTTTTATCGCCACTAGGTAGGTCTTAATATGCGACCTTACCAGTGTTCGATCAGATTCAGAGAGACTGGCCCTCCAACCGCTCTCTAGGCGTCTTTTCCGGCGTTTCATCTCCCTCAGCTCCTCAGTAAACCAGGGAGCCGAGCGGGATCGGAGCCGAGTCAGAGACCGCAAAGGCACAACTCGGTCCAAGGCCCCACCGGCCGCCCTGTCCCAGGCGGCAACCAGGTCCTCGGCCGAGTTGAGGGCTAGATCATCAGGAAGTGGCCCAAGCTCCGTCTGGAACCTGTCCGGGTCCATCAGGCACCTGGGGCGGACCCATCTAACTGGTTCCACCTCCCTGCGGCGTGGGGAAGCGGTATGGAGGTCTAGGTGAAGGAGTGAGTGATCTGACCATGACAAGGGTTTAATGACTACATCCCCTATATCAAGACCACTCAACCACTGGCCAGAGACAAAAATCAAGTCTAGAGTGTGTCCTCCCTCATGTGTGGGGCCATGAACTAACTGGGTTAGGTCCATGACCGTCATGGAAGCCAAGAACTCCCGAGCCAACTCAGATGTTTCACCAACGGATGGCAGGTTGAAATCTCCCATGACCAAAAGCCTGGGTGTGTCAACCGCCACCGTGGCTATCGTGTCGAGTAGCTCAGGCAGGGCAGCTGCTACGCGGCAGGGAGCCAGGTACGTAAGCAGCAAGCCCTTCTGAACCCCATGGCCCCATTTCACAAGGAGGGACTCACAACCAGCTATCTGTGGCACAGTGGTCTCCCTTGGCCCAAGACCCTCATTAATAACAACCGCCACCCCCCCCCCGCCCCTCCCCTGAGCCCTCGGAGGATAGTTTCACTAGCATTGTTAGACATTATAGATAGAAATCCTGTCCATTGGTTTAGTGTTTTGAATTGTAATTTTCTAAGATACCAATGTGTACATGGTTTAGTCCTAATCTATTTCTCTTTAGCTGTTCAGAAAAAAAAGTACTTTTGCATTTAAAGTGTAATATCAACTGCCACTATTCTTGTCCTTATAAAAAGAAGCAAAGACTTTTCCCACTAATCCTGAACAACATGTTAAGGAATGCAATATATAGCACTGATAGGATCATAATTCTAATACAGAAATACGTAAGATTGGGTGATGCATATGCACATTTATTTATTTACTGTTACAAAAATTCTATGTTGATTGTAAGCCACCTAGAGTCACCTTTAGGCATGACGGGCAGCATGTACCTTTAATAAATAAAGTGGCATTAGGAGAGAGAACAAATTTTGATTCATTGGAAGTGTGTCAATTCTTATTTCCTCCTGCATAGTTTGACATCACATTTCCCCCCTGAAAATTCTAGTTTCTACTTCAGGGAAACCTTCATTAGTGGCCCTTCTAGCAAAAGTTTCAGAAATTGGCAGGAGTGGCAAAGTCTCTCATCCCAGCAAGGGAGAATAAGGCAAAGAACTAGCCCACTGCAACCATCCATAAGATGCTGGCCTTAAAGTCCCTAGACAACAGCATACAGCCAGTAGATCACACATTTGTATTTACTTGTCCTAAAGAAGGAATGATGTTTTTGCAGATTAGGATACCCAGAATATTTTTGCATTTTCCTAAATATCTCTCAGTATTCTCATCAATGTGCCAGGGAATCTACTGCGTACTCAGCCCTTCAACTTTAGGAAGTTATTTATATCTTTTAACTTTAACCTTACCAAAGAAAGAACTCCTTTATTTTTGTTTTCTTGTAACAAAGAAGAGTTTTCTAAATTGCATAGAGTTTAATATGAGAGCCAAAGCCTCTTGTTGAATTTTTCAGCTGGAACTTGCTCATTACTGAATATCATCACTACTTACCTTACATATTTGACTGCGAAGAACACTGTGGAAGAACACCAGCAGAGGAAAAAAGTATTTAGTACAGTACCTCCAGAATGTATAAACTGCTCTGTTGAGAGAACAGCTAGGGCTCTGTTGTGCTATAACACAGCAAAGCCAATAAAGTACAAAATGAGAAATCCCTGCCAAATGTGTAGAAAATGCAGACAATGTGTGCCATTGCTTTTGATGACTGCTTATTATTTGCCACATCGTTTACAAACATGAAGCCAAAAACCCTGCAAATGCTTCCAAAGTAATAATAAATCTTTTTACCACCAAACTACGTACATATTTAAATAGGGTCTAAGTTGTACGTGCACAACAATAATCATGATCTGCATGAATCAAATCTCTTTGAGATTTTAAGTGATGATGTGTATACAAATAATCCTGTTTATTCTTTTCTGAGTTTTAAAACAATCTGGTTGAGTTGTCCTTACATTTTAAATAAGTCATAATGGGCTGTGTAAATATGCCTGAACTGTAGGCAATTAGAGATTGTTGGTAAGTAAGATCCTGTTCCTAGATATTTCTTTCAGCAAACATAACTTTATGACATTGCCAAGCAAAATCTATAAGGTAAAGGTAAAGGTTCCCCCGCACATGTGTGCTAGTCATTTCCAGCTCTAGGGGCGGTGCTCATCTCCGTTTCTAAGCTGAAGAGTCAATGCTGTCCGAATATGTCTCCATGGTCATGTGGCCGGCATGACTCAATGCTGAAGGTGCATGGAGCACTGTTACCTTCCCACCAAAGTGGTCACTATTTTTCTACTTGCATTTTTTACGTGCTTTTGAACTGCTAGGTTGGCAGAAGCTGGGACAAGTAACGGGAGCTCACACCATTACGTGGCACTAGGGATTCGAACCGCTGAACTGTCGACCTTCTAATTGACAAGCTTAGTGTCTTAGCCACTGAGCCACCACTTCCCAATTCAAAATCTATAGAGCTGTTCTATTCCATTGATATTAGCAAGCATGTAGTCACCATAGCCAGGGGATTATATGTTCACTTTCAAGTCTTTCATCCATTTCCACCAGTATGATAAACAAAAATGCACTTATGCCACACAAAGATGTAACATGTAGAGAAACAAAATGAATAAAGAAGGGAGGGATGAAAACATAGACAAAAATCCTGGATAAAATCTTAGTAGAAATATCAAGGTAATTTTAATCTAACAGAGTTAACACTTGAGAGCTGTCGAGCAAGGCTACTTATGCCATTTAAAAATCTACCCATTTCCATTGAATGGTTTGCGATATCCCACAAGCAACAACAAATAATGTATCACGAACATCCCACATTATATAATACAAACCAATTTTAGTTCAGTTCCCTTAGAGAATGTCACACTATTAGAAATTCAGTACCACTGCCAAGAAAAGGGTGCACATTTATGGAATAAAAGGATTTCCTAAAAGTTTTTGTCATGAGGTAATTAGCAATGGGTTTTTGTTGTTATTGTTCTCCATCCTGGGTGGAGCCAGCATTCAGGATGGGTTGTCCTATCCATTCACAAAGAAGACCGAGTCTGTCTATTGTTTTAATTGCCAGGATCCGCCCTGCTAGACCCAGTTTTTGACTCGGTCCTTCAGCAGGATGGACGTGGCAAACAGACTCCCATCCTGAATCCTGATCTCCACACTGAAGATTTACAACAGCCTCTTCAAGTCACAGTGAGTCGGGGATCTCCCCTTCCATCGGAAAAGCTGAGAATCGCTAAAGCTTCAGCTCTGGCAGCCTTCGGGCGGCCGTTCCCTTTTGCCGAGCGCTGCAGCGCTGTTGTTCCTTTGAGTCAGTATTGAGTCCTGGTGATTGCCTGGATAGGTCCCTGCATTTTCTTGAATTGAGAAGTGGTTTCCCTTGCATGCTTACTAGGGCTGAGACGAAGTGATTGGCCTAAGGTTACCCAGATGGCTTTGTGCTTCAGGAGGGACTAGAATTCAGTCTCCTGGTTTCTGGCCTGATGTTTTAACTACTACACCAAACTAATGCTCAATTAGCAATAAATCATTTGCCACCCAAAATCATATGACATAACTCCAAATATTTCAGTTTTCATACATATCCAAGAGCTGGAAACCTGTGCTAAGAAGTCATTGTTCAAGATCTATTTATTTTATTAGTGTTTGACAGCATGATCATAACTATGAAAACAACAGCAGGAGGCATACTAACAGCCAGCCAATTTTGGCTGGGGTCAGAAATTAAGAAAAGACAGGCCTGACTAGTGCTTGGATGGGAATATGCCACAGTATGCAGAAGACAGGGGCAAAATAAGGGGCAAACCATTTCCACATTTCTACCAAAAATTGAAGTGATATGTTCCTGATGTTTTGGGGAGTCAATCTAAGTTCAGAGGAAACTTTACCCTCATTAGCACTGAAGAGATGCTATTTTCACTGTTCCTCATCTCTTGAACAGAAATATAGGCTGCACTCATTCTATTTCTTAATCTTCTAGTAATCTGCTTTATTGCCTTCATTAAACTAGTATTTACCTGACCTTACACAGAGGTAAATCTATGTAATGCTTAAATGATACATTCCAAATCCATTCATTCACTAACCAAGAAAGCAATAAAACTGTGGCCAAGATGAAATACCAACAAATATTTTGCAAGAATGTTACAAAATTACTTTTTATTTAATTAACTGGTTCCACAAATATTAGATTTTACATTCTAGCTAAATGAGATCTTCGGCTCAATACATTCCACAACTGAAATTAACCAACAGTAAAAAGATACAAATTATATACCTCATTGCATAACATGGACCAAAGCACATTTAAGTTTTTCCTATTAAGAAAACAGTAACATTTGCAATTGTGAAATGTTTAAAAGTAATTTGCATACTTACTCTATATACATGTTTATCCATTTTAAAGTCAAAAAGAAAGTGGTCCCAAATCTTTATTTTTCATAGATTTTACTAGAGGTCAAATCCTGCAAACTTTTGAAAAATCTGTGCTATCCAAACACACTCATTTCTACACCTTTAAATCAAATTTGAAAAGAAATTGCCATTATCATATTTATTCCATCCTAACATCATTGATACAGTGAATTTGTTTTCTTTGTTGTTTTTGTAAAGCTAAAAAAAAGAAATCATAGTTATATAAATTGTGCAAAGTGCTTTTCTATCAAGTGAAGTTGCATCCTTTATTATGTAATATGCTAGCAATGAGGGAACTGATATTGCATTGCTGTAGCAGCTGCCAATTATTCTTTTTAAAATAACAGCAGTTGCATTTGGGATCAATTGTTGTTTCTAAATTTCTCCGAAGGCGGAACGTAAGTTACAGGAGTGGAAGTGAGAACTGGCGGTTAGGGGAAGTTTCTTCTGTTGAACCCAGGGGACACAGTCTTGTCTGTTTGTTTGTTTGTTTGTTTGTTTGTTTGTTTGTTTGTTTGTTTGTTTGTTTGCAGTCCCATCTCACTGTGAAGCTACTGTAGGCAGCTTGCAACAATAAAAGATAGTGCTGAAAACAGTGTGAACAGAAGTAAGACAATAGAACAATAAAATAAACAATGGAAAAGAACAAAATGAGAATTAACTATATGATTAAACCCCCCCCCCCAAAAGAAAGGTGGACAAGTAGAGAGCAGAGAACAAGGGTTGGTGGCTGGAATCTGCCATCAATCCAGTAACTACCTCTAGCATTACCAGTGGTAAATGAAACTAAAAGAAATGAGGCATGGACCAGACCCAGGGGTGAAATTCAGCAGGTTCTGACCAGTTCTGGAGAACCGGTAGCAGAAATTTTGAGTAGTTCAGAGGACTGGTAAATACCACCTCTGACTGGCCCTGCCCCCATCTATTCTCTGCCTCCCGAGTCCCAGCTGATCGGGAGGAAATGGGGATTTTGCAGTAATCTTCTCCAGGAATGGGGTGGGAATGGAGATTTTGCAATATCCTTCCCCCAGGAATGGGGAGGGAATGGGGATTTTGCAGTATCCTTCTCTGTGGGAGGTCCCGCTCTCTGGAACCAACTTCCCCCAGAGACCCGAACCATCCCCACTCTGCTGGCCTTCCGAAAAGCCGTCAAGACATGGCTTTTCCTGCAGGCAGGGGGTTGAGACTAGCTCCATCTGAACTCTCCCCCGGTATGTCTGGTGGGGAATATTTTTAACTGTTTAATCTTTTAAACTTTTAATTGTGTTTTTAAATTGCTATTTATTATCTAGTGTTCTTGCATGATGCTGTACGCCGCCCTGAGTCCCTCGGGAGTAGGGCGGCATAGAAGAACCAATAAATAAATAAATAAATAAATCCTTCCCCTGCCATGCCCATCAAGCCACGCCCACAGAGCCGGTAGGGAAACATTTTGAATTTCACCCAGGGGTGAAATCCTCCCGGTTCTCTCTTACCTGTCAGTCGCCGCAGAGCCTTTGGAGCTGGTGGCGTTCGCGGTGCGGGGCTGCCCCCGCCTGCTTCCCCTGCCCTCCTGGACGCAGCCATTTGTGTTCTTTTGCCCTCTGCGCATGCACAAAGCGTTCTGCATGCGCAGAGGGCAAAAGAACGCAAATGGCGGTGTCCAGGCGGGTGGGGGGAGCGGGTGTGGGCAGCCCCCGCGCCGCGAACGCCACCAGCTCCAAAGGCTCTGCGGTGACCGACAGGTAAGAGTGAACTGGGAGGATTTCACCCCTGATTTCACCCCTGCCAGAGACAAAATAAGTATAGCTATCCATTGTCTCTCTTTCTGTCCCTTTGTCATTCTTTTGTTCTTTCAGAGATGCACTTTCCCTTCCCTTGTCTTTCTCACACATCAGGATGCTATGCAAGAGATAAATTCTTCTGCTTTTGAAATTAGGCTAAAAGACACAGGTATATCATTTCTGCTGTACGACATGCATGACTGATAACAAATAAAGTTTTTCAAATAGCAGAGTACCGGTAGCCCTCAACTTACAAACATAATTTAGCCTGGCATTATGGTTATAAGTCATTGCAGTTGTTAAGCGAACGTGGCATTCATTAAGCAAATACCATGGTTGTTAAGTGAATCTACATTTCCCAATGGCTGTTTTTGGCTGGAAACTGGAAATAAACACTGGAAACCAGCAAAATAAAATCACAAATTGTAATCATGTGACTGTAAGACACTGCAAGTGGCCGTAAAGATGAGCTCACCCAAAATGTGATTATGTAAGTGTTTGTACATGTACATTTGCATTATATTTTGCAAATGGGACATAAGTAATTCTGGGAATTACTTGTGCCCCACCATAACTTGCATGGTAGTTAAGTGACCAACCATTAGTACCTGTAGTTCTAAATAGCTTCTCCTCCCAACACTGTATGATGGCCACATTCTTTACCAATCATATATTGTCTCAAGTAAGGTGCTGCTAAATACCTAGCCACACATTTAATACCAAAAACACATCAGAAATACTGAGGTTAACCTTAAAGGTTTGTTGAACTCCAGATCAGTTACAGAGTTAGTACATGTTTCCTATGATGATGTAATTGCCATGAAGACTGATTTCCAACCCCCCTCTGACTCTACTCTTCTCTAGCCTTGCCAAGAAACTTTGGGGCGGGGTGTGTGTGCTATATTCATAGTCTTTCTAGATTCCCCAAGATATGCACCTTGAAACCACATTCTTTTGGTCCCTGCTGATTTTGAAAGTCTGGTATCAGATATACAACGGTCTTAAAGTTTTCAATAGGGTGAGAGGAACATCCATAACTGGAACTACGTACCTCTCTGAAGAAAAAGGCTTGCTTTGAATTGCCTATGGTCCTAGAATGTCTTCCCAGACACAAGAGCATCGTTCTGTAATCTGAAAATCTCAGGCAAAAGCTAAACAAGCCATGTATACAGTAAATGCCATTAAAATCAATGAAAATTAAATATGCAGAAATGAATGCAGGACTGCAACTTAACTCAATAACAAATCTATAAGTAGCCACAACAAAGAACATCACAATAGCTTTTCAATTACACTGTTAATGTTGAATTAACCTATTTTGCCATATGGATGATATCATTTTCCATTTACTATTTTTCTGTAACACTACAGGCACATAATTAAACAGTCTACATCGAGATAAAAAGTTGATAATCGCATGATTAAAAAGGAAACATGCTGACTGCTCTCCTTCATTAACTGAAGTTTGTAAAACCAATGTACAACCACTTGATACCATTCACCATAGCTCGTATATAAAATAACTATTGATTTTTTCCTTTGTGTAGTTTAAATTGTCTTTACAAATGAATTCCAGATATAATTTCACATACATATTGAGCATCTTTTAGCATTATTCTATTTACACCACATGTGCTGTAAACTGTGTTTACAGCTGTCCATATGAAAAACTTTCTCTCTGCATAAACAAAAAAATTATCTATATAGAGTGATCCTTTGAAACATTAGTTTATAGAATTGAGCAAATGCAAAGTAATAACCACATGCCAATCATTTTCAAATCCATATACTCGTTAAACCTAAAATGTAAAATATTTATGATTTTACATATTGTCAATGCAGCAAATAAATCAAGTAACCAGCATGCGTTGTAATTGTGACCAAAACAATTAAAATATTCAATATTACAAAAAAAAAATAATGCACTTATCAATTGTAATACATTATGTTTTCTGTCTCATTTCAGGAAGTATTATGGTAATAATTTTGGAACTTAGCCAAATGCTCAGTTGAGGATTTTTAACATTTTCTGAATAGACAAGTTTAATAGCTTTCAACTATACAGAGCTCTGCTCTTATCAGTGAGCAGCAGGGAAATGATTAATACACTTTAGTAAACTTAGATTTTTTTTTCTTTGGGGGGGGATGGGGAGAGAGAAATTATCACTGTGAGTTGAAATATTTAATTATATAGAAGGATAGAAAAGAAGAACATCACAACCATAGATTACATGGTCTATAACAGCAGATGGTAGGTGTCTGGCAATTTAAAGAGAGAGAAATACAGTACAAAATATTCAGAGTATATTTTTAGTTATTTAAATGTGTGGAAAAGTTAATGAATTTCCTTCCAAAATTTGAATGAGGATGGATGGGCTGCTGGAGTGATATTTCAATATGCAACCTGCACATTTAAAATCCTATTCTTATTTTTGCTTTATGAAGATTTTTTGCTTGAAGATAACACAGTGCTATTCCTTTGCTTTAAATACAGCCTGACTCCTACATTTTTGATACTTTCAAATTCATACTGTGGAGTGTTCTGAAGATATTATGAATGTCACACATTGTTCCTATGTTCCACCCCACCCCATTATTACTACAAAGAATTACTATTATCAGTCACAAAAGGGTTTTTTCTCCTTGTAACTGAAGCTCTCTCAAGGTACAATTCTCTATAGACAGGCACTTCTGACTGACAGGCTCTTATGCTATTCATTTAGAGTCAGTCAAATTAGCATATTCACCTGGTTGGTAAGAAATAACAATGGCTAATCACAGCTGATAAGAAAAAGTCAGTAAACCTGACTCTGGTGAATTTTATTAGGGATTGTGCAGAGAAGGTAAAAGCATCTCGTTTACAAGAACAGACCACACTCATTGAACAGATACATGAAACTTCTTTAGATACATCAACACATATCTTACACTTCCCCAAATTAGCATGAAAGAATTTATTGTAAGAGGACAAATAAAACAGAACTATTATCACTTGATTGAGTCCTGCTACTACCTACTTCCAGGAATGCAAGTAAAAAGGATTCTCTATGGCCTAGTTAATCTTACATACAATACTATATTGTGGTATAATTGTAATGTGATCATTGTCTTAGAACTTTACTGCAACTCTTGACCTCACCACTTGAAATTGTTCTATCTTAAAAGTTACCTCCATTTTCATGGAGATTCTCAGTCAAAACTCTTCCATTGACTTTCCTCCAATATTAGCAGAATCCTCTGACTCCACAGGAAATGGAGCCATAGGAAGTGTTGCTAATTGCCCACTATGTGCTGATACAGCATTATATTGAGGCACTGTGGCAAATAGACAAAGGTGCCAGATAATGTTCATAGGCCAAAGCCCTATGAAGGGAATATTAAGGAAGATTCTAGCTGGATCCACAAGTGATAGAAACAGCAAATGCTGGTCTTAAAATTCATTCTCAATAGTTCACTGAAGCTGGAGCTATAAAAATAGAAAACATGGTTTTCAATGTTTACTGACCACATACATTTTTTATATAGTTATGAAATTCTGAACTTTATAGGATGGTTATTATCATACTTAATAAAAAGAACAGTGACCTTTACAAGCAGACTGAATGAACATCTATGCATTATAGAAACGCTTATGAACTCAAGATTATTATAAACAAGCTAAAGCAATAAAATCAAGCTATAACTCTGAATATAAATTAACTTGACTCATCTATAGATTAAGTCATCACCATACATATTTCTATAATATTTACCTTGAAATAATTTTATATTCGCAACAAAATAATTATGAATACACACATTTCCATATGATGTAGGTACTTTGTTCTATGTCCGCCTCACTAGGTGTACCAATCAGGAAATCCACCATCCCAGGAAGACTAACACTAATACTGCAAGGATAGCAATAGCAATAGCATTTAGACTTATATACCACAGTGCTTTACAGCCCTCTCTAAGTGGTTTACAGAGTCAGTCTATTGCCCACAACAATCTGCGTCCTCATTTTACTGACCTTGGAAGGATGGACGGCTGAGTCAACCTTGAACCTGGTGAGATTTGAACTGCCAAATTGCAGGCAGGCAGCAACAAGGATGATTGTGCTGTACCTCCTGTCCATCCTTCTTATATTTCAGTGAATTGGGGAGGTGTCTTCCTGAGTCGCTCCAGATATTATTATATTTTTCAGGACTTAAAAAATGTTTCAGATAATGGTTTCGGGATATTTCCATAAAAGTCATTTTCTGTACTCTCTACAATGAACATGCTGATTTTCTTATTTCCGTAGGATTTTACTACCCTTTCATTGTAAAGTATTTCCTTTTTATTTACGTGTAAGCATGTGCATATGTGTGCCCTCCTTTGAATCAGAGTTAACTCAATAGCCTTGACTCATAGCATGTTCTTGGCAATATTTTGCCAAGTGTTTTGCTCTTGACTTCTACTTAAGACTGGCACAGCGTGATTTGTCTAAGGCCACCCAGCTGGCTATGTGCCTGAGCAGGACTACAACTCATAGTCTCTCTGCTTCTAGCCTGGTGCCTTAGACAATATTTACACCAAGTTGGTTCTTCAGTTGTTTATTTAATCATATCAATTTGAAGCTTTTAACCTCAAAATTAAACTTTTTAGCAATTGTAATTAGACAACCATTCACTAAACTGATCATAGCAGAACATTAGTCCTTATAAAATTTAATAAAGTGTTATAAGAATTCACATGCAAAATTAATTCATTTCTTAATAAAGACAAAGGTATTTATTCAATGTGCCCTTATTCAATACATTCTTGGAGGCTCACTTAAAAACCATAAAATCATGACATCCAAAAAAAACCCAATAAATTAAACCAGGGGAATTGAACCAAAAAGCAAAGTAGCCTCATAAAAGGTTTCTTACATCCACTTCCCTCTGGAAGGCTAAACATGTGTTCTAGTCCCGCCTTGCCCACAAAGCCAGTTAATTGACCTTGGACTAGTCGCTTTCACTGAGCCCTAAGAAGCAGACAATGGCAAACCACTTCCAAAAAAATCTTGCCAACAAAGCTGCAGGCACTTATCCATGGAGACACCAAAAATTGGATGCAATTGAATGGAAGAAGAAATAAAGCTAAGAAATGGAGTTACCATAGAACATTTCTGCATCCAAATATCTTACCTGCCAACATCTCAAGGAGGGGGGATCCTGAAGTATCCATGAAAATATGAAAATCAAAAGATGTGATTTAAAAAGACAGATCAGCAGGAAGAGTACAAATAAGTAATCTAGTTTTACAGAACAGTTGTCAAAAAAGCTAAAGCCCGGAAAGCATTGAGGTTAGCAAGGGATCCAGCGAGTACTTGTTTAAAGATGTTCAAAATAAAAGGAAGTCAAAAAATAAAGAATGAAACAGTATACCAGCTTGTCAATGAAGATGGCAACAGGGTATTAGATATCAAAGAGACATCAGAGCTACACAATTCCTATTCTGGTTCAATCTTCACTAAAAGGATATGAGTTCCACCAGACATTTATGGGAACTAATTGAAGGGAAAGATTCTAGCTTTGAGATTGATAAAAAAATGTAGCCTGGGAATACCTACAGAACTTAAGTGAGTTAAAATACAAAGAGCAAGAATGGCTGCATCCTAAAATAATTTGACTGAATTCATTATTCATGAGAAAACTTGGAGAACGAGCCAAGTGCTGGGTGACTAATAAGTGCAAGCTTGAGCTCTAGCTTCAGCGAGTGAAAAAAGAAGGCTCGGGACTATCTGGACTGACTAACCCTGATACCTGGGAATATTTTTTTTAATGATATTGTGATGTAGAATATATTGTGCACTCTAGATGATTTGCAATAAAAGAAACACTCCAAAAATACTAAGAAAAATAAATGTAAATTGAATCAAAAAGGCAGTCCATAATCACTACTAGTAGCCACATTCTCAATAGTACAGAATAGTCTTAAAAATCTTGTGAAAGGCTAGCATGTTGTAAGTTCCTATGAACTCCAGAGGGTAAGCTGTTCCATAACATGGCAACTGTTAGGAATAACTTTTTCTTGGCCATCTTTTTCAACAGTGAGATGGAGAATTTCAGAATTCCTCCTCAGCAGGGGTGGGTTCTGGCTTACCTCACTGCCGGTTCGCTCCTTGATGCGCCGCGCGGGCGGGCGCGCTTTGTGTGGGGGGCGCACATACGCAGTGCTAAAAAATTAGCTTCTGCGCATGCACAGAAGCAAAAAATAAGATGGTGGCCCCATAGGTGCCGCCGAGAGAGCCAGTTCAGGGGCGTGGCAGGCCTGGGTCGCTGCTGATTCCAGTGACCCAGGCCTCCAAGTTAATACCGGTTCCATAGAACTGGTCCGAACCGGGAGGAACCCACCTCTGCTCCTCAGGAACACACACGATAGATAGAACCTATTGAAGGAGAGAGTCCTAAAGGCAGATTCTAGAACAGATTGTAAAAAAACCCATTTATATGCATCTTAAGAACAATGCAATATTGTTTCATTAATCTTAATTAATTTTTGAAACATAAGTGACATTCTTAAAAGATTGTATAGGAATTATATGGTTAAAATATTTCATGATTTCAGCAAAGCATTTAACAAAATAGACTGAGGCCCCCAAAGAAGTAGGATTTCAGCCACTTTTTACCATTATGGAAAATCAATAGTACTTTATAATTGAATTTCAGCAAAATAATCAGGAAGACTCTATGGGTGATAAAAAGGGACTCATGGGCTATATGGAATTTAAAATTACTGACTGATCATTTTATCTTAAAAGAATTTGACAGGTTAGAATTCAATGTGGCTCCATATAATACATTGTCTTTGGTCTAAATGAATAGGCTACAGTGTTTTTCCAAGTCTCCTGTGGTTTTCCCAAGACTGCGTGGTTGTTGTCTTTTTAAAAAATTATTTCCCATCTAATCATTCCATTTTCTTCACAATCAAAAAAAGCAGCTTGTGAATTTAAAACACTAATTGTATCATGAAAGGATTGTTTCATCAGCTATGGGAAGCTATGAAGGTGGAAATGTCAGCCTAAACCATTTTTTAAAAAAGTGTTTAATAGAAAAGATAGAATTCACCTGTAGTAGCAGAGTTCCCCAGCAAATTAGATACAGGCATTATTAAGAAAATGTCAGATCTTCATAAGCATATGTTATATCTGAAGAGGAAATGATACCGTATTTTTAAAAATTAAAAGAGATACAGTAGAGTTTCAATCCACTTTTGTTACCTTTCTTTTTTGTTTAAATTTGAAAGAGTAAAATATATCATGCATATCCTTCTACGGTAACTTAGAATAAGTATGAATGATCCTATTGAAGATAAAATAATCTGAAAATTCCTTTCACACTACTCTTGTGTAGACGTAACACACATCATTATCTTTCTTACACTACCTGTTTTATCTATATCTTCATTGTACTTTTACAGTTTCCAGGTTGTGAAGATGATCACAGTATCCTGAGGACTTTTATAACAAAATGAGTCTTCTGACTATGAAAAAAAGCAGCTGAAATCTGGAAGAGTCCTGTCTGAAAATAACAAGCTACCAGACTGCATCCAAGTTCTCCCACAAGGCAATCCAAAATCCTACATAAGCAGTTCACAACTATTTTTGGAAAATTGCTAACTGTAGTATAATTCATATGTAGTCAAGCTTAAAAGAGGATCACCCAATATTAGTGACAACCTCACCAACTGAAACAGGCAGCAAAAGGATCTATATTCATAATCTTGCACAATCCTTGTTTTGAAGAGGTTATTCCATAGACAGTCGTAGGGAAATATTTCCTTGACACTATGCCATGGCTGACTCAAGACATTCTATTATTTGATACAAATAAGAAACATATCCGTCTCCCTGTCAAAGTATCTTAAAATAACCATTATTTTTTGCACATGAAAAAAATAAGCACATTTTCTCAGCCTTTGCAGTGAAATACAGCTATGTAAAATATATCACTAATCTACTATCCTAGACAGGATATGTCTATCCTTTCTAGATATACACTACTTGAGATATCTTCAAGACACCTTGCTTCTTGAGATGTACATTGGCTGTGCCATCATTCTATACCAGGGGTCCCCAAACTTGGCAACTTTAAGACTTGTGGACTTCAACTCCCAGAATTCTCCAGCCAGCATAGCATAGCTGGCTGGAGAATTCTGGGAGTTGAAGTCCACAAGTCTTAAAGTTGCCAAGTTTGAAGACCTATACCTTTACAAACTCAAGAACAATAACAACCTGGGAAACTATGTTTATACCATCCAGTTAATTATAGGAAGTTGATATTTATTTTATTTATTTATTTATTTATTTATCAAACATGTATAGGATAGTAGTAGTTTGTATAAACATAAGTAAAAAGTAACGATAAAAGAGGACAATAGGACAGTAGGACAGGGACGGTAGGCACAGTGGTGCGCTAAACTACAGGTAACTACTACAGGTATTGCTAAACTACAGCTTCCAGCATCCTTAGTATATACTGTATTATTGATGAAGGATTATGTGATTTATAGTACATTCTATAGATGCCCTAAAGCCTACTCTAAACCCACCGAGAGTGAAAAAATGGTTAGCCAACCCACTTTCTGTCTTCCTCTGCCCATCACTTGTTTTAGCCACACTCACCAGCCCTGAAATTGGTCACCCACAGATTACTTGGCAGAATTGTTATCACCAGCAAAAGAATATGAAATTCACTGTTGCTTGAAGAAAAATGAATTTCTCAGGTGTTCTTGAGCTTGGCACATTCTAATGCTTCTAAAGTAGTATTTATAAGTTTAAAGTTAACTTTGATCTTAATTAAAGGTTGCTCATGGAAACATGGTTTCATGAAATCAAACATAGGTTGTCTGATACAGTATGCTTGTATGCGGTGGGAGAAGAATCTCTAGAAAAGGATTTGCTTTCTAATAGTCACTGCATATTTTTCAGCCTGCTGGTTTTCATTTTCATGCTCTAGCTATTGTTCCTTTCTCTGAAAATCCTTCTGGAATTCTTCCTTTAAAAATATTACAGTGCAGGGTTGAAGGATTTTTTTCCCTCCCACTTGTATACTGCCAGGGGACTCTTTTTGAAGACCTCACTTTTACTATCAAGAGCAAAGGAGGCAGACCTGGTGGCCTTGTGGGATTTAATTAGAGTTCACCAAGTTAGACTCTCCAGGCTCTCAAAGCCCTCATTTAAATATAAGTTCACTCACATTTCAACTGTTCCTTAGGTCCTTATTAAAATTTCAAGTTATTAAAGAGAGCATTCTGAGATTTGCACTACATATAAAATAAACCAGAGATGTGCAGAGAGTGAAATACTCTTTTATGTGGATATTAAAAACCTGCCAATATCAGGTGAGATAACTAGATCACAAATTACAGCCTTGCTGAATATGGGTATAATCCAGCAGTCACCAAACAACAAAAGTGTTGTAACCACACCTGATCAGTCTGAGCAAGAAAGTTTTTAAAGCATTGATTCTTTGGAACATTAAGAATAATAAGTATTATTACACATGCAGCTAGTGTATGTACTTGGTGTAACATTTCTTTTGTAAAGATGTCGGCCTGGTTATTTACTAATGACATTTCTGATCCATTTAAAAATAAAATTTCTTGTCCATCAAACACCTTGCAGCACACTGAGATGATAAAGGAACTGTATATTTCTGGCTGACAACATAAAAACTTGACAAACAAATAGAATGCATAACGTGGGGTTATTCAAAAACATTTAACTCAGCACGTACAGATTACAAAAATGTTATATTTATTAGATCACTTCACTCCCTTGTTCCATATAATCCGATTTTGTGTGTATGTCTGATGTGCATTCCACCTAATTATTAACAGAAGACATCAGAACCAAAAAAATATAATTCTACATCTGGTTATCTAGTTACTGAGCTTCTGGGTATTCCTTTCTGTGGAGATATGTAAAGGGTTGCACAATTACCTGTGAGTAAAATTGCACAGTAGGACTTAGTTCTGGATAGATATGGATAGGATTGCAAGGCTAGATATCATAGAAGTTTATAGAGATATGTGGTAGATATACAGTTTAGTTCCAGATTTAAAAATATTATGGTCTTTAAGTGAAATTCCAGATCGATATATCGATTGCATGCTATGCAAAATGTTACCCAAAATTTCTGTTGCTAAATTAGACAGTTGTTAAGTGAATTTTGCCCCATTTTACAACCTTCCTTGCCACAGTTATTAAGTGAATCATTGCAGTTGTTAAGCTAGTAACACAGTTGTAAAGTGAATCTGGCTTCCCCACTGACTTTGTCAGAAGATTGCAAAAGGTGATCACATGACCCCAGAACACTGTAACCATTATAAATACATGCCAATTTACAAACATCTTAATTTTGATCACATGACCATGGGGATGCTGCAGTGGTCATGTGTGAAAAAGGGTCATAAGTCACTTTTTCAGTGCTGTTTTAACTTTGAATGGTCATTAAATGAAAGGTTGTAGGAGAGGACTACTTGTCTACTATATTACCGGTAGCATAATTCACAATGTTGTAGCTTTTTTTGAACCATTAAAAAGAACATTTAGTTTGATTAATTACTTTGAATAGTACTTATGTTTTCATTTGGAAATCTGCTTTGATAGTATTATTCATTTGATGCTTTATTGAATCAACACGTTTCTTTGAAATTTAGCATCCCATATAAAAAAAAAGATGGAGCTTCAATCACACCATTATGGCTGCCAGTTTTGACTTTTTTGACCACATCCTGAGAACATTCCTGGAAAATGCATACAGAACCCTTTGCATCAGTTGCCTGCCTCTTTTCCAGATCAACCAAATGCATTTAGACCCTTAGTCTTCCATGCAAGACAGCACGATCAGAGGAAAAAATAAAGCAAACTTGCGAATTTGAGGCAAACTGTTTTGTATATTTACAAATATGGCATATGGAATTATCATAGAAAACTGGACAATGAGAGAGAAAGGGAGGGAAGGAGGGAGGGAGGGAGGGAAATGAGAGAAAGAATTATCAGGGCTAGGTAAGGAGGGCTAGGAGACTTTTTCCAAGGGGTGTACAGAGCAATTTTCTTAGGATCTTGTCAGTGTATAAGAATGTATGAACTGGAATAGCCATAACATGTCAGCCAATGGGAACTGTTTGGTGATTGAGACACAGGATTTGTTGTGAGCCATGTCAGATGGCTTGGAGCCTGGGCATGGCTTAGCTTAACTGTTCTATGTATATAAGAGTTCGTTTGTCTTTGCTTGCTTGCTTCTTGTTCTACTCCTTGCTTCTACTTCTTGTCCTTGTCCTTGCTACTTCTTCTTCTCTCTACCACATTGCAAGAGCTGCATGGGAATTGTATACATGCATCATGTTTTATATTATTGTATATAAAGAAGAAGTTTCTTCTACAAATGAATCCTGCTGAATTATTTACTTGTGTGCTGGCTGGATAGCTACAGACTCTGACAGTTCTACTGGACAGATGCATTCAGATACAGGTTCACTATTTCCTCAAAAAGCCATAATAAAACATTGCATACTGGACAATTTCTATCTAATATCCAATATTTCCTATTTGGGGAAGGTGATTGAGAATGGTGGATGTGCATCAACTTTAGAGAATCTCAAATGAAGCAAATTATGTGGATCACTTTCAGTCAGGATTCACACCTGGATATAGGAGAGAATCAGCACTGGTTGGGCCTTAGATGATCTCTTGCAAAGGTGGGATACGGGTTGTCCATTCATCCTTGCCCTACTTGACTTCTTTTCAGTTTTGGATACTAACCACCATGGTATATTTCTGAATTGGCTTGGAGGATTGGAGATCAAAGGCACAATGTTGAGCTGGTTCATTTTTTTGTCTGTGGCCAATTCTAGTTGGTGGCAATTGGGGATGAGAGATCCCACCATCTATGTGGGATGTCACTGGATTCAGTACTCTTTATTCTATTTAACGTCTACATGAGGCTGCTGAGTGAGCTCATCCATTGCCATGTTGTGAGGTATCATCAGTACACTGATGACACCAAATTATATCTGCCTCTTGGTGATTAAGTGATGCTGTGAATGTCTTATCTCAGTGCCTGGAGGCTGTGAGGGTCTGGATGGGAAATAACAAGCTTCAACTGAACCTTGGCAAGACTGAGTGGGTTTGGGTTTGGGGGGGGGGCTTCCGGTTTTAGGGGAATGCTATCCTTGGTGCTGATTGGGGCAGAACTCTCCCAGACAGATTTTGTGCACGATTTAGAGATCTTCCTGGATTCACAACTTCTACTCAAGTGGCAGTTGTGACTAAGAGGATCTTTGCACAGCTTCCTGTTGTGTGCCAGTTGCAGCCATTCCCAGTTGGGGGGGTGGTCTTTGCTCACTATTATTCATACCCTAATCCCCTCCCATTTGGACTTCTGTAATACATTCTACATGAGGCTGCCATTGAAGTGTATATAGAAATTTCAGCTAATATAAAATGCAGTAGTGCAGGCAATTACATCTGCCCGTAGAGCAGTTCACATTATATCCCTGCTTTGCAAGCTACATTGGTTGCCAGTCTGCTTCTGGGTCCAATTCAAGCTGCTGGTATTAACTTTTAAAGCCTTTTATGGCATAGGACCAGGTTATCTGAGAGCTGCCTTTCTCCGATTACATCTGCCTGCGCCATCAGATCTGGCAGAGAAGGCATGCTGCAGGACCTGTCTGACAGGGAATTACATCTAGCATCCCCAGAAGGTGGGCCTTCTCTGCTGCAGTGCCCACCTGGTGAAATCTTCTCCCCTCTGAAGTGAGATGAGTTCCATCCATTTCAAGTTCCTCAAGATCTGCTATGTCATCAAGCCTGAGAGTCCAGAGAACGAGACAGGTTCTGTGATGGCTCCCTTATTGTAGTCAGCATCCTCCTTTCCTATTGTCTTTTTTATAGTAATTTTTAAATTGTGCCTGTTTTTATGTATTTATTCGTTTTTTAATTAAGTGTTGTGTGCCCCTCAGAGCCACTTTCCTAGGGGAAAGGATGGCTATACAAATATGATAAAGAAATAAAGAAATATTCATGAATGAAGTATTAAAATTTCTGTAGTAAAAAGACTCTGTTGGAGATCATTCTGCCATCACTACATTTTCTTAGTTACAAAGAATTTTTTTTCCTTATCTCTGTATCTATGCATCTATCTAACTGCCAATCTTCTCACAAGGAAAAAGATTAAACCATTAGGAAACCACTAAAAGAGTTAATATCAAGAAAGAATTTTACATTCAGATGAACTAGATCAGCCTTTCCAATGTTCATCTAAAAATTAGCTGCCATTCCACTCAGTTTTAATAAAGCAAGGTGTCAAGTAAAGGACTGCTTTGTTTGGATCTATAAAAACCAGTTACTAAGACTGAATATTATCAGCAGCGACATGGTAATAAAGCCCTGATCTATTAATAATGCTGCCAAGAAAGTGTATATATACACAAATAAAAGGGTAAGAATAGATCCCTGAGGGAAAACATATTTTATAGTAATGGTTCCTGATGAGCTGCATAGTCACTATAGCACAAGAGTCTGCTGACAAAGATAATTACATTTCTAACCAATTTGATGCTGTCCTAAAAATTCTACCCTTTTATTCCACATGCTCTAAGAATATATCATTGTCTCGTCTGCCAGAAATGCCTTGCAGATCTAACCTTAACAATAGCAATAACACTTTTTACTGGCAGCCATTCAAATATGGCTGAAGAGACACATGGGCAGCCTCAGATCCAAGAATATTTCATAGCAATTTGAACATACTCCAAATAGTCATTGTCAATTAAATTGTGCTACAGCTGTGCTACTTCCCATATCCCTCCTCTCCCTCTGTCCACATCCCACTCTTCACCCTGCCATCTCTTACTATACTTTCCATCAAAGAGAGATAATGAATTAATGAATTATTTTCAAGAAGGATATGAAAGCCTATCACTTGTCTTATAATGCCAGTCTGGGAATAGGCTGGGAAGAATCTTTCCAGAAAATAGAGTTTTTAACCTTCTACTGTGTTACCATACCAGCTTGGGACATGAATCTTTACATATGTCTGCCAACTCTTCAATACTCAGTGAAGAAATGTAGCTCAAATGTTCTAGGATAAAAGTTTCCAAGTCCCAGTTTCCCCATAAACCAAAATCCCAGAAATTTAAGCTGGTACAATTTTTTCCTTAGTGGGTAGTCTAAGAGCAGCCCTGTTTACAGGTGGGTTCCTGGGTGCAGTTAAAAGTGTTGGTTATCATCTATAGATCCTTTTATGGCTTCATCTCAGGAATTTATGGGTCCACCTATCATAGACAAACTTTGTGCCCACCAGTATGAGTGAACAGTGAATGCCTGTTGAAGGTCTCCAACTACCTAGAGGGGAAACAGGAGGATGCCTAAAAACCTGGTGGCATGTCTTTCACTTGGACCAGCCAGGCCACCCCAAGGCTTGTAAAAAGTGGATGTTTCAGAAGGCCTACAGGATTTATAGATTTCAGTACGAATGTTGTTTTTATTTCTGGTAGTATAAAAGTGAGATTTTTAAAAAAACTATTATATTTACTACATTGCTGCATTGGCTTTGGCACTGTTGCTGTTGAACATGGTCTTTGAGACAGTTTATAAAGTCCATAAATAAATAACTTGGGAAACAATAAATGGTACTAGAACTATCTCAGGAAATTGTGTTTTACTGAAAAAGCAGGACAAAATGAAACTATAATGATTAGTGACTTGTCATGGCATCAGGCTGTGGGTGGAGAAGCAAGCAAGAAAATGGGGAATAGAGTATTATAAATCCTAGCTTTATGTTTTCTGTGAACAGAGAGGAAAGTACACAATGAGCTACAGATATCCAGTGCAGGAAACTAGAGCAGGATTCATAGCTTTGTGAATTAGGATATACTTGAAAAGTCCAGGCAACGTCTGGAGTTTCAGCATAGTTACAAATAGAGATAGTAAACATTAAACAATGGGACAGCTGTGAAAAGATTACCTACAATACTGTCCAAAATAAATGTCTTGCTAGCATACCTTCCCCTCTTGTTTCTTCCTCAGACACATTGTGTTCTTGACACATCTTGACTAAAATATTTTAAAGAGTTCCAACAGTACTCTAAATCTCAGTGTAGTCTGCTGGGTTAAAACATGTACCCAGATCTATTTACCTGGAAATAACTCTCTCTGAATGAAGTGGCTTTCATAGTCCAGTAGATTTCTAAAACTGATAATTATTTGAAAGTAATTTAATTGCTTAATGCTTCTTTAAAGTAATTTTAGACATGTTGAATCCAAATCTGTCTGTACCAAAATTATATACTTAAGAGTATAAAGTTATGAAGTGCAGATTTGATTAAAACCAAACCTATTAATAGCAAAAGCTTCCTTCTACAACTACACTCTTTAATTATTACTGATTGATTTAACATGGTATGTTAATACTAGGCTTATTCCACCATTTTGGTAAGCAATTGGCAAGCAAATCACCCTCAAATGGTCTCAAACATTAGGGGTTCACACTAAGTAAAACTATTCAAGCCCTTTCCTTTTCCACATAAGTAACATTGCATATAGAATAGGGCTAATTTATACCAGATACCATTACATCAACCACCTTGTTTTGTCCCTTGTATTGTCCATATATTGGAGAACAGCTGAAATGAGGAAGTTTTCTGTTATGAGCTCACTAGAAATGAATTCGTTCAAGAATTCATCCCCCAAAGCTTTTTCACAAAAGTAATATTTTATCCCAACAATATCTCTGTGAGGTAGATTTGGTTTGAGAGTGACTAACTGAAGGCCTACTTAGCTCCACGGTAAAATGAAGATTTGAAGCCTAAATTCCATGGCTCTAATCTCACAACTTAACCAATATGTCATATCTGAAAAGGTATAAAGCAGGTTCTGACAGGTTCTGGAGAACCGGTAGCGGGAATTTTGAGTAGTTCAGAGAACTGGCAAATACCACATCTGACTGGCCCCAGAGTGGGGTGGGAATGGAGATTTTGCAATATCCTTCCCCCAGCAGTGGGGAGGGAAGGGAGATTTTGCAGTATTCTTCCGCTGGAGTGAGGTGGGAATGGAGATTTTGCGGTATCCTTCCCCTGGAGTGGGGTGGGAATGGAGATTTTTGCAGTATCCTTCCCCTGCCACACCCACCAAGCCACGCCCACAGAACCGGTAGGGGAAAATTCTGAATTTCACCCCTGGTATAAAGAATAAATTGGATTGGATAAACCTTCTAATGTAATCTAACCAGAAATATTCACAGAAGATTGCTAGCTAAAATGACAGCCATATGTGGTAGCTGCAAGGCTCAACATCTGGATTTACAGGAGAAACTGTAAGCGTCACGGCGAGACAGGCTGGAAAAATTGAAGCTCCAATGAGCTTCGTGGAAAAACCAGCCTGACGAACTGCCGCTAGGGGGGCTTCGGCCCAGAACCGTCTTGAAGGGACGGAGAAGAAGGTGAGGCATCTCGGACGACCCAGAGGAGCAGGCAAGTTCCTTGAGCAGTCAGAGACAGTTCTCCGAATCGGTGGTGGGGGTGGCGGCCATTATTAAATGACCGCTTCAAACCTGGGGCAACCGGACTAAGTGTTTGTGCAGGAGGGGTGAATGGACAAAGTGCTAGGACCGGGTGAGAAAGAGACCAACTCATAGGTAAAAGCAATTTTTCAATTTGGATTTTTAAAGAATTTCCCTAAGCTGAAATAGCGGCTAATTGGCACCTAGGAATTGTCAAAGTAAAAGAAAAAAAAACAGAGACTAAAACTTTAAAGCCGAAGAAGATCCCTTTCACTTTGGATACAATTTTAAATTGGAGAAATAAAAATAACAGAAAGAAGAAATTGGTGAAAAAGAAAGCTTTTTGTTTTTTTGTGGATTTAAAGTAATTATTGGATATTTTTGACAATCAGCTGGAAGCATATTGTGAATTGGACAGTGCCATCTACTGGTGAGAGGGAAATATTGCAACAATTGTAACAACTTGTGGATTATAAAAGAGAAAGTACAGCTGTCTGACCTTCAATTGCAAGAAGATAAGCGGAAAGCCTGAGAAATTTTAGGGAATGTTCTGCTTTGTCCAGACTGTTTGACTTTGTTTTTTTATAGTGGCGGAAGATAAATAAACTCTGTAATTGGACTGACTGGATTATTATTTGAACTGGAGTTAAAAAGAAATTGAATAAAATTAAAAGAAAAAGACTATATGGACCTTAAGTTTGAAATTAGTGTGAAATAATATAAAAAACGTAAATTGGCAACATGGAGGATTGGCTGTATGAAGAATTATTTGCTATGTTAAAAGCTGTAGGTGAAATTGTAAAAGGTGATTAAAAAATTAGAAACTGGACTGGAGCGTGAAATAGCAGAAGAGTCAGAAACTGTGTTTGAAGATTTTGAGCAGAAAATAGAAGAGAGGGTGGTTAAGAGAAATGAGGAACAAGAAAATAATACAATAGAAGAAGAGCTGGAATACAAAAAAATTAATGATTTCACTGGGGTTTACAGTGGCGAGGGAAAAGTTGAAAGAGGAGAAAAGTATTTTAAAAAGAATCAATCAAAGGGTAAAAAGCAAATTGGTGGGAAGAGATTAGAGAAACTTGAGGGGACCACACAAATAATAAACTTAAAAAAGAGAAAAAGACTCAACAGAAAAACTACAAGACACATAAGAATAAGAAAAAGAAGGAGTTAAAGGAATGGGGCAAAGGAGAGATTTAGCAAGGAGTAGAATTTTGGAGGGACTAAGGGAAAATGGGTAAATAAAGGAGGGGGGAGAAGCAAAGAAAAGAAGAGCCATAGTAAAGGATTTAAGAAAACTGTATTAATATTGTTAATGGTGGATAGTTGAACAAATAGAAGGTTTATTGTAAAATGGTTTAGTAGTAATTAAGATAGATATATATATTATTTAGGGCAAAACAGAACTAATAGAAAAAATGGGTTGAGGAACTTGCTGTAGTTAAATGGGGATTGTTAATTGAATTAATAAGTTTTTAAATATAAGACTTGAAGAAGATGAATACTGACTAGAGTAAAAAAAATAAATGAAATGTGTAAAAGAAATTTGCTTCATTTTGAAAGATGATTTGAAATAAATTGAATTAAATAAAATACAGAGAGAAGTTGTAATATAGAAATATAGAAAATATGAGAAATGTATGCAGTAAGTAATATAATTAATTGATGTGAGTGAAAGGGACCAGAAATTTGGCCGATTAGTAAATTATGTATGTAATAAAAAGAAAATAAGTTAAGATTAAAAAATATGTATGGATAATATTATGGGTTGGAACTGAAATGGAGAGATAATAATGGAATTGATTATGTACTAGAAAAACTATGTATGACTATCAAATGTGACCCGGGGAACACTTTGTGCAGAAACTATGTATTGTTTGTTGGAAACAATAAAAAAACTTTTGAAAAAAAATGAATTTACATTTCAGGCCACAACTGAATCTCTTCTTTATTTTTCTGCCATCAGAGATTGCAAGTGAATACAAGAGAGAAAAGGCATTTTCAGGTGTAATACCACAATTTCAGAATGCTTTTCATGGAAGAATGGTTTTCTTTTCTATCCCTTATTTTGTCATTCCAAAGTATTCATCCATTTCTTATTCATGGTCTCATCAATGTTGCAGTGGAGATGCAAACCACATATTCTCCAGTCATCACATGGAGTATGCAGGCAGGATTTATCATATGGTGAACTGGCATTCCACCACTTCTTAGAATAAGAATCCAGCTATATCTTTCTTGGAGCCTTTTGCTACAACCTATTACACAAATTGCTCAAATTATGTTCACAATACCATTTTCATTAGGAATGAAATGTTCTTTCGTCACAGCGCAGACATATAATCTCAGCTGACACCCCTAGACAATAAAGGAATTCGCTAATAGCATATGCTTTCACTTCCAGAGAATTGCAAAAGGTATTCTTGCTGGAAATGCTGAGCCCTCTCTGTACTTGTACTAATCCAGCAAATTCAGATATAAAGAGGGATGATGATGATCCCATTAAACTCCTGACTATATAACAAGAGTCTCCCCATTTTAACAGAGCCTTCAGTGCTCTGAAAGTTAAAGCTTCTCTGGTAAGACAAAAACAGCACAAGAGTTGGAGATATCATTACAGCAGCCCCACCATCTTCTATCATTAAATCCTCACAGCTTATATCCACTCAAGTCTCCCACGAAGGCCATGGTCATTATCTCATTCCTCAGGGTGTCCAAATTGTCAATTATCTTGCATTTCCTCTAAATTAGCCCTGCACTGAGAAGTGCCGCAAAGGCAGAAAGATAAGGGGCAAAGCCAAAGAGCAAAACCAATGGCAATGCAGCAGAAGCCAAATGAAGGAAGAAGAATAAATTGCTAATTTATTTAGCAGTTTGGATCTTGCATATGGAGACATTTTTGACATCTACACTCTGGAGAATGACTCTGGAGAAACAGCGTTGTATAAGGAGAACTTTAGTATTGGTGCCTCAAGTTTAAGGTTCATTTTTCATCAAGCTTTATTATTGTGGCTTGTTTCTTAGCGAAGCGAAGTGCCCTTTTGCATATGCTATATCATTTTAGGTAAGAGTACATATTGTGGACTGCTGCTACGCACACACACAGACACACAAATCTTATATCATTATTCTGGTGAATCCTTCTACATAGAAGCCTTGACCTTGAGAGAGAAATACTGAAATCTTCCCTCACATAGGATGTGTTGTACCTGATTGACCACCGGGAAGTGCTTTTTAATTGAGTTTAGAAAACCAAATTATTTTCTTTAAGTTGGGTGAACTAGGCTAATTTATTCTCCATCCAAATTCATATCATTTGGTGGAACCCTGGCTGAATTTTTGGTCATTTGATTTGGTCCAGTTAAAACTATTTAAAGAATTTTCAGTTTTTCTCTTGTGTTGTAGCCCCTCTCTTGATCGCATGAAGTTACTTTTGATCAAGGACCCTTGTATGCTCTGAAAGTTCTGGTTCTTCATGTCTATGGAGATTCTCAGTCATCCAGGTCATGGTTGTCCCATGGTGTTTTTTTTTTTTTTTTTGCAAGAGGCAACTGGACTTTCTGGTTTTTCTTTGAAGATGTTTTGCTTCTCATCCAACAAGTTTCTTCAGCTCAGAGAAGTGAAACGTCTTCAAAGAAAAACCAGAAAGTCCAGTTGCCTCTTGTGGGGTGGGGGGAAAGCATCTTTGGGATTCTGGTTCTTCAACATTTTCAGAAATCCTCTTTACAATGTATCTGTCCGCAATGCAGCCTTCCCCTTCAATTTATCTGGAAAGATTGTTTATGTGATAGTATGTAAGAATGACCTTGGGAGACAGGAGGAAGAGCCATAGAATAGACCAGGGGTCCCCAAACTTGGCAACTTTAAGACTTGTGGACTTCAACTCCCAAAATTCTCCAGCCAACATAGCTGGCTGGAGAATTCTGGGAGTTGAAGTCCACAAGTCTTAAAGTTGCCAAGTTTGAAGACCCCTGGAATAGACAACCGTGGTGCAAAAGGTAACACAGCCCATGAAAGAAAAAGAGTCATAGGGAGCATCACAGAAGGGACCATCCCTAGCTTTTTGGGATGTAAAATGAAGAAGGGGATAAATGTTTTCAGATCTGCAAGATTCTGTCACTGTAACCTTACAATAAAGAAAGTAACTCATGGTTTGTGCTCCTTGTTTGGATTTCCTTGAGCTGACAATCATTCCCAGAATCCCAGTATTGTAACATTTAAGGTTTTTAAAGAGGGGAAAGCCATTTCAATAAAACTGGCACTGGATTAGATATAGGGCTATTACAGGGAAATGCTTATGAGAAATCCTTAATCCCCCCACTTTGCAAATATGTTTTTGTTCAGGTGTCTTTCTTGTACTGTGATATCCAAAAAAGGACACAGCAAAGGACACCTTTGGTGCCTTTGCATTGCATTGGAGTGACCAAAGCACGATTGCTCACTGATAGTAAGATTTTTTTAAAAAAAATAGGAGGTAGGGGTGTGGATCCTCCAACTCGTTTCAGTTTTCTCTCATGATAATAAGGCTTAGTAACATGGCACCAGGCTTGAAGTTTATTTAGATATCTGTGACATGTATTAATTTTATTGTGATCCTGACAAGCTTTGTAGGCTTGAACCTGGGTCCCCTATATAATTTGTTAATTTGTTTCTTTAGCTCAGCATTTTGTAACCCAAATATGCCCACCCACTTTTTGGAGAACTTAAATGACCTCTCTGCTAAAGAGTTTCACTTTATGAGCAAGAGTTGGCTGCTGATAGTTATCATTGCATTTTAACTATTTTAATTCCTCAAGGTGCTCTGGTACCCTGCCTGATTTGTAACTCCGGCTTGCAGGTATTTCTAATCTAATGATTGGTATTTAGGGCAGCTTTTTGCAAGCAAAGAAGCTTTGTGTATTTTTGTACAGATAATCCTTGACTTGCAACAGTTCATTTAGAGACCATTCAAAGTTACAATGGTACTGAAAAAAGTGAAATGACCGTTTTTCACACTTACAACTGTTGCAGCATCCCCACCATCACGAGAGGCCGGGCGAGGTGAAGAGCCCTTCAATGTGAGTGACATCGAGTTGGCC
This sequence comes from Diadophis punctatus similis, assembly GCA_023053685.1. Classification (NCBI taxonomy): domain Eukaryota; kingdom Metazoa; phylum Chordata; class Lepidosauria; order Squamata; family Dipsadidae; genus Diadophis; species Diadophis punctatus. The sequence continues at coordinate 35,559,697 of JALIGW010000002.1, read as the reverse complement.
CCACCCACCCAGTCACATGACCACCCAGCTGGTCATTAGGGCAGATAACCAGTTGTTAAATTATTTAGAATCCCACCACTGGCCTCTAGCCCAATTTGTTTGCAATAGATACATGCTGCATCCTTAATCCTATTCAAATGCTTACCATATACTGCTTAATAATACTTTGATTATTGCCCTGCATACTTCATCTTCCCCATGTTTAAGAAGGGGGTGTCACTGTTCTCCAACCTTCTCAGATGTAACCAGTCCTCCAGGAGTTCTCAAAGATTATCAGGAGCAGGCTGTGTTCACCTCCACTATCACCTCCAGTAACCTTGCAATATAATCCATCTGGCCCCGGAGACTTGAATTCATTGTATCATTTTTGTCCTTGCAGACAGATAGCTATGTCAGAAGGAAACAGTTCATTTTATTCCTACATTCTTTTCTTCACCCTTTTATATCCTTAGATTTATTTATATAATATTTTGCTCCTGACCTTCCAAATCTTTCTGTGATCTCTGTGCCTTCCTGTATAGTAGGAGTTTTATGAGGGTGAACAAAAAATTAGTAGCCCCATTTCCATTTGTAGTAAATTTTCTTTTTGCCCTGTTGAAGGGCCTTTTACCTCAGTGTCTGTACTGAAATTGAGACACTGCTTCACCCACAGTGGTGAAACTCAGACAGTAAGCTTTCAGGGTTATGATTTCACTGATCAACTACAGCCTAAGGATCAAATACCAAGTTCATTTATGCAAAAGAGGAGGCCAGGAGGCCAGAGCATCAAAATATTATATTCCTACAGTAAGATTAATGTTATTCAAAAAAAAATAGAGGCCACAGTCTTACTAATAGAAATCTAAGGAAAAAATAAATTATGGAAGCACTTGCTGCATGAGTATAAGCAACAGAGGTTAGGACATTTCAAACTTGTGATTTGAGGCAGTTGTCAGTGTTAAATAGGGTGAATGGAAGAGGCAGACAGAAGTGGCTTCAAAACAACAGCTCTTTATTTGGCAACTATTTACAATCCAGCAAAGGCTCTGTCTGACAGCCAGCCCTTTTGTAGGGAGCTGCCAGACAGTCTAGCCCAGTGATGGCGAACCTATGGCACGCGTGCCACAGGTGGCACACGGAGCCATATTGGAGGGCACGCGAGGCGTTGCCCTGTCAGCTCCACGGCAAACCGGAAGTTCGGAAAAACGCACTTCCGGTTTGCCGTTGTGCTGTTTTTCGCAGTCCGGAGGGTTCAGGGAAGCTTCCTGAAGCCCCGGAATGCAAAAAATGACAAAACGGGTAAACCGGAAGTTCAGAAAACACACTTCCCGTTTGCCATTGGGCTGTTTTTAGCACTCCGGAGGGTTCAGGGAAGCTTCCTGAAGCCCTGGAATGCAAAAAATGACGAAACGGACAAACCGGAAGTGCGTTTTCCGAACTTCCGGTTTGCCCGTTTTGTCGTTTTTTACCGTCCCAGGCTCCGGTAAGGCCTTTGCGCGGGGGTGGTGTGTACATGCGCAGGGGGCAGCATGGGGGGGTTGTGCGCATGTATGGGGGGGAGGGAATGGGTGTGGGTATGAGTGCGCGCGCTAGCGCGCGCACCCCCCCTTTTGGCATGCATACCAAAAAAGGTTCACCATCACTAGTCTAGCCAATCAGCAGTCAGTATTTTCCCTCCAGAATGGAGGACCTGACTGAAGCCTATGTGCTTCAGTCTGAGAATGTAACACCCAGAGTATGAAACTGCATGTGCTTTAATATTTTATTTTCTTTGTATCCCTGGTATTGTATGTGTATGAAAGACAGAAATACAGAGAGAGACAGGGAAAGAGAGATTATGTGGAAGGCCTAGGTGTACAGAGGTTGTAGGGACAGACCACCAAGAAAATTGCTACATTTACAAAGATTGTTTAGGAGCAAATGTGGACCTTTATTCTTCAGAAAGAGATACAAATGTACTTTGTCCATTTGTCAGGCATAGACACATATAGCATACACTTTATAAGGCTTCTTTAGAGGACTTGTAACCTATTCATTTTCTTTCTCCTCTCTACTCTTCTAACTACTCATCCTTTGCAACAGATTAGTTGATTGCCAATTTAGAGGCCAAATAGGAAATTTTGGCAAATAATCTTAGGACATGATATTTCGTTTATTTTTACCAATGGCACACCTATTAGGCCAATTGCCCTTTTATTTTGTTGGCAAGTAGCAAAGGAAATCACAGAGATAATGGATTAAATGGATTAATAAAAATCCTGATGAAGCACAGGTACAAAGGGACTCTGTACCATTTTGCCTCACATTCCCTATCAACTCAAGATAATTGAGGTGACATCTTTGGTTTTTTTAGTTTTTACAAAATGGAATGTTAATATACAGGAATTGTATGGAGTCACCAAGGGACCCTCTCAGCCCATCTTCATTGGATAGGCAATGGTGGGAAATGCATCTGTAGGATCACTTAAGGAGAAATGTAGTTAATGGGGGAAAATGCCTAAAATTACGTGCCCTTAGATACATTATATGTGCTCTAGATCATTCAATAGTTAATAAAATTATGTGTCACAACTAGGGATGGAGGAGATATTTGTTCAATTTGTATTTTAATGAGATTCCAGTTAATTTGCACTTCAGTGAACCAAAAAGCAGATATCCTGTTGTATTCGCACTTCATAGAACTTTGTCATGCATTTCCTAATAAAAAATGCATAGAACAATGTGCATACTAGGGGAAAGTATGCACAAACATGCATTTATATTAAGGGAAGTACTGTTTCCAACATATAATTCAGTGAAAGTGGAACAGAAATATGCAGAGGGGGGCCCGATGGATGTTACAAAAAGAGAAAAGTCTGTTAGACAGAAAGAATACATTAAACACAAGGATCCTCAGACAGTCCTTTATTTAGATAAATGCAAATTTGTGGGGAGAAGTGTTGTCTTAAAATTACACTCTGATTTGAAATGGGATGCATGAAATTTAAAATTCAGAAAATGATAAATGCATACTGAAACCATACCACTTCAGACTAAAGATGACTGAATGTTTGCCCATTCAAAAAATAAGCACACACAGACAAATAATCATAGTAAGTATAAAATAAATACGTTAGAGTGCTTCATTTTATAATACAGTTATCACAATGCAAACTATTTTGATCATAGCTCAAACACGGAAATCCCCATTACCAATACAGAGTGAGATAGCCCAGACAAAGACTTTCTACATGGTTGATGAGAAGCAAGCTCAATCTACTGGTAGTGATACTGAAATATATATTGAATTTGAAAATATATCTGTATTCCCTTTAATATCAAACTTAGCAGGTCTTTAGTTAGCTCCTTAGAAGTTAAATATTTTAGGAGGGTTTTTAATCTTCCAAGAGAAAGATATTTTTAAAAAGTACCCTATCCCAGGGGTGAAATTCAGCAGGTTCTGACAGGTTCTGGAGAACCGGTAGTGGAAATTTTGAGTAGTTCGGAGAACCAGAAAATACCACCTCTGGCTGGCCCCAGAGTGGGGTGGGAATAGAGATATTGCAATATCCTTCCCACAGGAGTGGGGGGGATGGGGATTTTGCAGTATCCTTCCCCTGGAGTGGGATGGGAATGGAGATTTTGTGGTATCCTTCCCCTGCCACGCCCACCAAGCCACGCCCACAGAACCGGTAGGGAAAAATTTTGAATTTCACCCCTGTCCTATCCATAAACTTTTCAAAAACCTGCATCCAATTTGTGAGCCGCCCAGAGTCTCTGTGGAGTGGGCGGCATACAAATGCAACTAATAAATAAATAAATAAGAAGAAAGTAATTGAAAAAGATACAGAAGTGGCATTGGAATGATATATGCAACAAAAAAGTTCACATTATAAATAAATGTTTCAAGGTAGACATGGCCATGATTCATTGTCATTATTTTTTTTTTGGTCTTTCTATCCAAGCCTTTTAGTTCTGCATGAGTCCAGTCCACTATTTTAGTTGTGTGTATAATGACAGGAATTGCTTAGGTGTGCATTGCCTTGATCAGTTTGAATTTTAAGATCCTCTTCACTCTCATGATGTATTCACCTTCTTCTTGACTTCAGTGTGCTTGATGTTATCAACTTGAAGGATGTCCAAATATTTGTAGTGTATAGTGTGCCACTGATCTTTGCACAATGCTTCTGATGTTTCTAACTCCTATTATTTCTATTATTCAGTCATGTGACAGGGAATCAATGGCCTTCTTGTCATTCAATCCAAGCTGCATTTAAGTTGGTCATCCTTCTCTTACAGTTTTTTTCAAAATCATCTTGTCAATTAGGAACTGATCTTTTGTTCTGCTGTTTAGGCAGTTTCCCTTCTGCTCAAGTGGAAAGATCTTGTTTTCAGTCAGATGCTGTTGGACTGTATCAGTTAGCACACCAGTTAGCAATTTGAAAACTGTTGGTAAGCAGGTAATTGATGTATAGTTGCCTAGGGCTGTCCATTTTTGCTGGATCTTTCAGGTAAGTTTTGTCAGATGCTAACCAATATTCATCTGCTTGAAGTATGTTTTAAACTCCTTATCAATGAGAAGGTGTAGACCAGTCAGATGTTTCAACCAAAAATCATGAAACCATTTCATCTTCACCTAGTGCTGACCAGTTCTTGTTCTTCCTTGTTCTTTTCTGCTCTTATTACAAGTTCTTTCATTTCAGCTTCTTTTTTATTCTTGTGCATCTCCTTTATCAAGCTGCATTCTTGTTGCATTTCTTTTATTTGTCCCATAGCTGCACCCAAAACTGCATTGTTTCAGGTATTTGTCAGGTTCATTGCAAAGTCTCCATTGATGTATTTGGTGGAAACATTTCTGATTCAACAGAACATTGGAGATTCTGCCTATAGATTCTTCAATTCAAGCTTCATATCTGCTGGTATTCTTGGCTATAGTTGTTCTTTCCTGCTTTGGTGTTTCCTGTGCTTCCTTAATCTTCCTTGTTTCTAGGTGATATTTCTTGATCAGATATTCCTTAGTCTTCTTGTTCTTCAGCTTCTTTCTTTTATCTGTTCAAGTTTGTTCACATTTGATCTTACCACGCTGATTTTATTTTCCAGCCTGATCTTCCTATTAATAGTATGTTTATAACAATATGAAGTTACAGCACACATAAAAAGTACTCTAATATCTAGAATTTCTCAGTATCTGATCATTCTCTTACTATTTTCTAGATACAGTTCTCTGGCTCATGTTCACATGGAGTTGAAATGACTAGTGTCACCTACATCTTAGTTTTAAAAATGAGATCCTGTAGGATAGATTTCAAACATTGAAACTTTCATAATCTAATCAAGGGAAAAAAATTCTCAATGCAATTATATAAGCTTTGATACATTCAGAATAGCCAGAACCTAAGCCACTGTATTTTCTTCTTCTGTTCAACAATAACATGAATTCAAGTTAAGGAATTGATTCAAATAAATGAGAGATTAGTATTAACCTGAGAAGCACATTAATCTTTGAAAGAGACTCCATTCCATGTATATTTCTCCTTTAACTTAGAGACTAGTGATATATGGAAAGATTTCTGCATCCTGTTGTAGTGCATATATACTCCACAGAATATATCCACAGAGAGGAGAGGGTCAAGCTATTTTCCAAAGCACCTGAAGGCCAGACAAGGAATAATGGATGGAAACTGAACAAGGAGAGATTCAACCTGGAAATAAGGAGAAATTTTCTGATAGTGAAAGCAATCAACCAATGGAACAGCTTGCCTTCAGAAGTTGTGAGAGCTTCATCACTGGAAGCTTTCAAGAAGAGACTGGACTGCCATCTGTCAGAAATGGTGTAGGGTCTCCTGCTTGGGCGGGGCACGGGGGGTTGGACTAGATGACCTACAAGGTCCTCCCAACTCTGTTAATCTGTTAATATATGTCTTTAGAGAAAGAAGAGAATTATGAATTTATGACTAAATTAAATGGGTTCTATTTATTAACTGTGTTAAATGACTACTACCAAGTTAATATTGTATATTTAACAGAAGCAATATGGAAATTTTGTTCAAAAAAGCCTTAATGAAGATTTAGGGAAAATATGAGTCTGAATCAGGAGGTCAGGTTACATATCTACCCTGGATAGCCTTCAAAAATGTTTTAAAGATGAATTATTGAAGATGGTCTTTGGCGGATCAATGTTGCCTTGGTGATAAGTGCTAATGGTCCATCATGGTTTGATAAATGCAGGATTAGTTTTTTCCTAATTAATTATATTTCAGAATTTACTATTTTGACTTTTAATGAGTTTATTTAAGTTGTTTATTGTGGCAAATGGTCCTAGAACATGTTATTTCATTTATTTTGCACTGATTACACACCTATGGAAAAAAGTTTATTACTAAGCCAATAGTCTTTTTTATTTTGTTGGCAAGTAGTATAGAGAAAGGCAGAAGTGGGTAAACAGTCCTTCCATCCATGAGATGCTTATCCTGCATTGAAGCCAAGCATTATACAAACAAATAGAAGTTGGCAAATATTTCTTTCAAAAACCCTTGAGAAACATTGAGCATTCTGCAAAATCTAGCAAAGCAGAATTCAGTAATTCCCTTTTTCAAAATATTTCAAATTTGTGTAAAAGAGGTATTGATTTTATTGGACCTAATTTCACATGCCTGCTGAGCCAGGATTTCTAATATTGCTTTTATTAGTTCATGTTGTCTTAATCTTATTTTCATAGGGCAATTATAGTTGCTTAGTGAGAAGTAAAGAACTTATATATATATATAACTGAACTTATTTTAATTAATTATTAACATTTTGTTACAAGTATATTGTACTTGTAATAAAATGTTAATAATTAATTAAAATAAGTTCAGTTTCCTGTTGAAATTTGGAGCTTATAGTTAGTGGAACTATCTGCCAGATGATCATAAATAAGTAATTTTGATTTGACTTTGTCAAAAATTACACAGTAACAAATAATCTTATTTCTCCTGTGTGTAAAATTATCACTTATAATTTTATAAGTAACTATAAATGCATTATAACTGAAAACACAATAAAAGAAAACATAATGGACATATATTTCTCAAAGATAATTTATTTGTAATGGTTCTGATCTTTCCTGGGGATCAAAAGGATCTTTTACATCAATTTGCAAACGCTAATTAATGTTTTGAACAAAATACAAAAGTCATGCTGCTTGGGAGAACATTAAATTATATGCTAGCTAATAGTGTTAAAGAATAATTTTAAAATAAATTACCTACAATTCCTTTCAATAAAAAGAGGAAAACAAAATTTTGTTCTTTGTTAAAAAGAGGCATCTTATTTTCACTCTTTTGAATTCAATTTACTGTGTATATCTTAATTAAAGGTTTATTGAATAATCTGTACTTTATGGTGAAGATTTAATAACATTACATAATAATAATAATAATAATAATAATAATAATAATAATAATAATAATAATAATAATAATAATAATAATAATAATAATAATAATAATAATAATAATAATAATAATAATAATAATATAGAAAGATTTCTATATCACGTTGTAGTGCAAGTGTTCCACAGAAAACATACGGTACTCTATGCCTTTAGAAAAGGAAGAGAATTATGAAGTTAAATTAAATGGTTCTATTTATGTATTCTTAGTCAAACAAGAAGTGGCAAGCAAAGAATATGCTGGCTTCATAACACCAAAACTGATACACAGATGAACATCCAAGTGAAAGAAGCTGTGCTTGACAGGGTTGCATGGAATAAATTATTCCATAAATTATAATAAAATAATTTATTATAGATTTTATATTTATATTTATAAATAAATATAAAAATTATAATAAAATAATTTATTATAAATTATAATTTATTTATTTATTTTATTAGTTTGTCAAACATGTACAAGATAGCAGGTATGAATAAATTATTCCATAAATTATAATAAAATAATTTATTATAGATTTTATATTTATATTTATAAATAAATATAAAAATTATAATAAAATAATTTATTATAAATTATAATTTATTTATTTATTTTATTAGTTTGTCAAACATGTACAAGATAGCAGGTATGAATATGAACATGGACATGAACGAAGGAAATGAATACAGATAAATGGGGACAGTAGGACAGGGACGGTAGGCACGCTGGTGTGCTTATGCACGCCCCCTTTATGGACCATTTAGGAATGGGGTGAGGTCCACGGTAGGCAGTTTAAGGTTGAAGCTGTGAGGGTTTGAGGATGTAACAATGGAGTTGGGTAGAGCATTCCAGGCGTTGACCACTCTGTTGCTAAAGTCGTATTTTCTGCAATCGAGTTTGGAGAGGTTTACCTTGAGTTTGTATCGATTGTTTGCCCGTGTATTATTGTGGTTGAAGCTGAAGAAGTTGTTGACAGGTAAGACGTTGTAGCAGACAATTTAACTTACCTATAAAGTCATCAAGAGTCATACTCTTCCTCCCCCCCCCTCTGAAGGTCCAGGTGCACAATTAATACATTTATTGTATTAAAGGTCCACTAGCAAGCTAAGATTTACTGGGTCTATATTTAACATAAGGAATAAGGAAATTTTGTACCAGCCAGCCTTAATGAAGCTCTACGGCAGAGATTCTCAACCTGGAGTGCTAGCACTTCCAGGAAGGGTGAGATGGAATTTCAGGCCATTTAAAAAAGAGTGACTTGTGTCCCTTAGTGGTGAGCCAGAAATCACAATTACTTCTGTAAGAGATGCAAACATTAATCAAACATTCCTAGGGGTGTGGGCATAGAAGAGATTGGGACCATTCCTTTAGGGAAAAGATGAGTCCAATTCAGAATGGAAGGTTGCCTATCTGCCCTGGACAGCCTTCCAAAAACATTTCAAAGATTGAATTATTGCAAATGACCTTTGGTGAATCTATGTTGCCTTGGTGGTAAGTGCTAATGGTCCATCATGATTTGATAGATGCAGGATTATTACGTTTTTCTAATTAATTGTGTGTTTTGGCATGTTAGTCTTCTTATTTTTCTTAATTGTTTAGGTGACAAATAGTGATAAGATGCCAAACATTGCAATAAAGCATTACGTTTCTAAGAACCATCAACAGTATTAAAATAATATCTAACTATACCTGCATTTTTTCTTGTATGTTTCCTTAAAGTAAATGCAACATCCCTCCCTCCCTCCCTCCATCCCTACCTCTCACTCTCTCTCTCTTTTGACAAATAACTTTTCTTCCCTGTTATGGTTTCCAAAGAAGCACATAAAGCTACTAGTTTCTATAAAGCATTTAGGCATGCAGCTGGTTTAAAAAAAGTTGGCAGAAAATTATTATGTTTTGTTTTCTTTCTTTTTTAAGTTTTTATTTTATCTTGTATTTTTACCAGCATTTTATAAAATATCTAAGAGGATTTATCTTAGCTTTTCAGAGGAGATGAATTTCAGCTGAATGCAATGTAATAAATATTAATATGTGCAATATATATTTGACTTTTTACCCTTGGCATTTTAAACCAAAATTCTTTTGACGAATTCATTTTATACGTCATAAACTTTCCTACGTTTCCCATTCTGACTACCTTTGTCTTTGGATTTCTTCTAAGAAGTAGTTACTGAAAGAATAAATGAGGCAGTATTGTCAAGAGTACTTAGAAGGATTTTATTCCCATGATGATGTTGAAATAAAAAAGTTAGCATGTAGGATGGGAAAGGACTTGTTTCATTAATCTGAATCCTAGGATCAAAGGAGAAAGAGAATGCATGGGGCATTTTACAGTGCTTAATACTGCTTGCTTTTATGGCATACAAATGCTGTTTGAGATATAGAAATTTTATCTCTTTTAAGAATTCTGAATATGAAATGTAAAACTGAAAAAATTCATTGATATTATCTTGAAAATGTGCTAAAACACAACTGAATGGTCCTAATTCAAGGCAACTTCTTAATTCTGTTCTCCTTACATAAATCATTTACCTGCATAAAACTAAATATATTTTCAATATATAAAGTATTTGTAGATATTAAATATGATTTAAATGAAGAATCAATAAATTATTAATGATGCTGGTTCTACATTAAACTTTAGAAATATAAATAGATCTTTACTGTTAACATTACAAATTTACTTACTAATTCAGAATTAAGTCACACATTAGAAAAAGTGGCAAAAGTGAGTAGTTTATGTCTAATTTATTTGTTTCTGAATAAATTGTGAAGGAGAACTCAAATGGTATTTCAATGACCTCAAAAGTATAAACTCCATTTTCTTTTGTTAAGTTTTCATCTTGAGAAATTAGTAAAGTGACCCTCTATAGAAATTTTTGAAGATTTCCCATTTGTATACACTTCATTTCTTTCAAAGCATGTAATCCCTAGTTTGACATAAGACATAATTATATCTACCTCATAATGAATATAACGGAAGACACTACATTACTAAATAAGCTTAAGTGACACTTTGAAGTCTTTTTTCTATTTATTACTATATCAATATCATACAGATTTTATGGTAACCAATCAAATTGTGACACTATGACTAATGGATTGTGCATATAGAAGTGATAACAAACATTTCCTGAATAGATGTTGGCATATTCTCTTGCAGGAGAGATCCAATGGTCATTGTTCTTTCAGTAAAGGAACCTTTTCTTTTTCTGTTGATGTCTAGTTAGATCAGAGGTCTTCAAACTTGGCAACTTTAAGACTTGTGGACTTCAATTCCAAGAATTCTCCAGCCAGCATAGCTGGCTGGAGAATTCTGGGAGTTGAAGTCCACAAGTCTTAAAGTTGCCAAGTTTGAGGACCTCTGGGTTAGATAATGAAATATTTTTCACAACAGTATGGTATAATGACTAGTTGTTAAATTTACTTTCCAATTATGCTCATGCTGTTGAACTAACAACAGAGCACTCTAAGGGAAACACCATACTCATTTATAAGGCACTTACAATCCATTGATTTCTGAGATCTTAAAAAGCCACTATCATTTTTTCATCATGAAATCAAATTATTTTGGGGGGAAATTAAGTTTGTCAGGATCAGTTTGGTTTGGAGGGTTGAGGGATATATTACAATGCTCAACCACAGTAAAATCCAGGAAAATATTGAGAAATTTCATTGGAATATCTGCCTAGTGTTCCTGTTCATGCCTAAATAATATCATCTGATTTTTTTAAAGAGCAAAAATGTGAAAACACTGGTTGAGAAACAGCTAAACTTAAATCATGGAAAATTTACCAAAAAGCCTGACAAAAACTTACTTGCCAAAGATGATTATTGTGTTTCTGCTATTATTGATAGAAACATTTTTTCTACCTTTATATCCTTACATTGCTTATGCAGTTTCTATATAAGATTTGAGGGTCTGTATCCAATATGATTCAGTGATGGATTTAATCCCTACTTTATTGTGACATATTTAACATTCTATTGGAATATAAATTATGGAATGAATTTCAGTTACATGAACAAGATTCTTTCATTTGGTTGAATGGGAGATATTGCTGGCAACTTAGAAAACAGTTTCATATGTTGTCACTATAAAAATTGATCATTATTTATTAATATTCTTCCTCCCTCCCTCCCTCCCTTCTTTCCTTCCTTCCTTGTGTCCATACAACACCAAGCTGGCAGGACTATCTAACACATGAAAAGATAGACTCAAGATAGATGAAGGATCTCGACAGACTTGAACATCTAACAAAATGAAATTCAATGGTGAGAAAAATAAAGTTTTAGTAAATGCACAGGTATAGAATAGGTGGAACTTGGCTCAATAGCAGTAACTGTGAGAGGAGTCTTGGAATCCTAATGGACAATCACTTAAATATGAGCCAGTAGTGTGCTGCACTTGCCCAAATAAACCCAATGCAATCCCAGGTTGCATCAACAAAGAGATAGAATCAAGATCACATGAAGTGTTGGTACCACTTTATAATGCCTTGGTAAGTTTTGATTGCCGCAATATAAAAAGATGTTGAGACTTTGGAAAGATTGCAAAGAAGAGCAACAAGGTGCTGCTTAGGGTGCTGGAGGCTAAAACGTGTGAAGAATGATTGCAATAATTGGGTTTGTCTAGTCTAATGAAAAGAAGAACTAAGGGGTGACATGATAGCAGTGTTCCAATATCTAAGGGGCTGCCATAAAGAAAAGGGGTCAATCTATTTTCCAAAGCACCTGAAGCCAGGACAAGAAGCAATGGATAGAAACTAATCAAGAAGAGAAGCAACCTAGAACTAAGGAGAAATTTCCTGACAGTGAGAACAATTAACCCATGGGACGGCTTGTCTTCAGAAGATTTAGTCTTAGTTTAATCAGGTTATACCCATTGATTTTGAATGAGTTCAGACCCCAAGACTAGATGAATTGCATCTTAAAGAATTGAATACACTTGTGGTTGATGGATACATTTCTATGTGTGACCTCTGAAAAAATCTTGAAACACAAGTAGAAAAATTTCCAAGACAGAAGTAACAGTTGCACTTCCTCCACTGTCTGGAATTTTGTAAGCATTTGTCATTAAGCAGTATAGAAAGATTTTTTTTCCTTCAAAGGTAACAGTAAAAGGAAAAAGGGAGAAGAAAGGATGGAGTCGATGGAAAAAAATCCGAAGAAGTGACTCTCAAGAGAAGGAATAAACTATGAATTTCTATGCTTAGTGAACAGCCATGAAAGTCTTTCCTAGTTGCCCTCCAATAAAACATTATTTCTTTCTATTAAAGTTTAAGGAGTAAAATGCAATGCCTTCCTGCCCTGCAAAGTGAATCCTTGCTATATGTTTGGAGATACTAAGAAGCACCATCACTAAAAGTAACATCTCTGGAATGGAATAAGGTTGAAAGTAATAAATCCTATTTTCATGGCCTTAGAGTTAAAGCAGAACTATATTTTTCAAATGCCATAACATGTTAGGAGTGATAGGACAACTTCATGATTTCTACTTCTTATGATTTCTTGTTGGTGAAAGTAAAACCTATTACAATCCTATTACATCCCCTAAACTAAGCAAACACACATGACATTTTCTTGAGAACACATTCTGTAATTCTGCAGAATACAGATTCAAAATCTTATTCCAGTGTTTTTATTTTAAGGAGTGAAAAAGTCTATTTCAACTTTTCTCATAAGGATTAATTATATAGGTAAAGTCTTACTCCACAATAAGGGGGGCATAGCAAAAAGAAAATCCTCCTCCTGGATTGCAGACAAGATAAGGAACAAAATAATTATTGATTGTCTGGAGAAAAGGAATGGAAAAGAACAAATATCCCTATTGTTTCAAATTCCTCCATTTGTCCTTTTTCTCTTTCAAACTTCCTACTAAGGTCCAGATTGTCTCCCTTGCAATCTTCCTAACTCACCTGGATTCAGGTGGCCAAAACAGTGGTGCATATGTGGCCAATGGTAAGAGGATTTATTAGTGGATACAGGCACAGACTTTCAAAGAGATATAAGAGTGCAGAATCTTACACAATAATTAAATGTTCAAGGGGTATACAGAAATTAATACCAAGACTTTATTAATTGTGTTTCATTACGCATTATACATCAAATCACTTGCTCTGCTATCCTCAGGCCAAGTAATGCATGGGGACTGAGAAAGAAGAGAACACTCCATAGATGATAGTTATAGGCATGAGTTAGGGCGTTTCTGATAAAGATCTGAGTAGCTTGTTCTTTTAATCTTTGCCAGTCCTACTTCATCAGCATCCCATCACATTTCATCTCAATTGTTGCTTCATTGATCTGTTAAATTGCTGAGTCAAAGATGCCAGTTCTCATTTCTGGTTGCTATCTTAAAGGATTGTTACCTGTGACCTGCTACATAATTTTTTTTATCTATTTAATTAATATCCAAATCTACTTTGTTGGCTTTCTTGTTTTCCATTCACTTCTGCAATCCATTTTTTTCTTTCAGTTCAAAATCATTTATCCATATTTCTCAATATTTTATTTCTTGTAACATTATATTCAAAAAGTTAACAAGAAGGACCCAAGGAACTATCAGTATTATATTAGTACAGAGTTTCCTAAACTGATTGCTCTATTAGTTTTCATTAAATAGTTATTAATTCAGAATAGATTTATTAAGAAAAGTGTTGCCATATGATACTTTAGTTTCAAGAAAGCATTGGATAATATTCTCATTAGCAAGGTAATTAAATGGCCTATTTGAATAAAGTCAAATCCAATTCAAATTATTGATGAAATTTGAATTGGATTTGATTTTGATGTAATCAATTGTATATCAAGATTCAAACAGATTTGGAAAACCAAGCCCATTTAATTCAAACAAAATAGTCACTTGATATAATGAACTTTATATCATGAACTCATTTTACAAGAAAAAAGCTAGCAGAAAATGGACACGGAAGAGCCCATCCGGATACACAAGCAAAATTGACTACATCATGTCAAGTGATAAAACCATATTCTGCAATTGTAGTGACATTAATTGTATTAACGTTGGAAGTGACCATAGAATGGTACAAGCTAAAGTGAAGATAGACTGTAGAAAAGAGCATATGAAAACGATAAAGACATCACAAAAAAACAAAGATTAACAGTGATAAGCTGTTAGAGGAGAACAGCGATTTTGAGATTAATCTATCAAATCACTTTGCTCTATTGCAAGGTGAATGAACAAATAGTCGAAAACATCCTTGAATCTGCTACATCTATAGCACCACCAGAAAAACACTTTGTATAAGAGAGTCAAAAATCTCTGGTGAAACTATTGTTTTAATGAAAAAATGACGGACAATGAAAAATATCAGAAGTTTCACTAATAAACTGGAGTGCGTTGAACTATGCAAGACCACAAGAAAATGTATCCAAGAAGAAACATATCAGTTTAACATGAAGCTTGTGAAAAAGGCAATTGAAGAAAACAAAGGGATTAATAGAGCAAAATGCAAGCTTATAAATACAAGAAAGAAGATTTTTGCATTAAAATGTGAAGAGGTCTCTATGTGTAGAACAAGACAGGAAATGTTAGAAATAATTGGAAAATTCTATTCAGAGCTATAGAAAGATCAAAATCACTGAAAAGTAACAACACCCATGAAAGAGGAAATGCCAGATATCCTAGTGGAGGAAGTATCAAGTGCCATAAAATCAATGAAAAATGGCAAAGCTTCAGGATGTGGCTGCCCAAGACGATATTGCAATCCTTAAAGGTGCTAAATCCTTGAAGTGGCTGGCTTAACACAAATCAACTTTCCTGGTAGAAAAGCATTTAACAACTTACATGCCTCGGCAACAGCTTTTCTCTAGAGCACATTCTAGATTCCATGATAAGGTATAAGAGGTTTCATGGAATTCCATTTGAAAAAAAAGACTGTGTATCTGTGATGTACTAGCTATTGAACATTGCTTATATCCTATTTGATTGCAAAATATTTTCTGCAGAAAGGACCATTTACTCATTTAAAAATTAAAAATTATTGGGACTTCTTCCAACTGTACTTCTTCCAGGGAACAAACCTGCATATTTTATATCAAAAGCCATTTCAAAAAAGATAAGACTACCTAGAACAGATTGGGGTTAACTGCAGAGCTGAGCATTTATTATGAATATGTCCTACTGTTTTCTCTGTATTGGTTTTATAGTTTTGTATATGATCAAATGACTAATCTAAAACATTTGTTGTTGTAATAACAAAGGAGTATGACACCAGATATTTAAAGAGTGCTTCACTTGAAAATATTCCAAATCTACTACACCACCCTTGCATTATCACAGCATCTCAAGCAACTTTTCAATTAATGTTTGACTGGTTTTCTTATATCTCCTCTGTGTTTTAATACTAGAGTTCTATATGGTCAGTCCTCACAATTCCCTCTTAATTTATTAAGAGCAGTAGCTATAGATTGTCATGGCAATATTCCATAAACATCAGGTGGTTTGCAAAGGAGTGGTGCGGTGGCCTAGAGGTGGAGCTCGATTTTGATAATGAATTTCTGTAACAATCTCAAATCTCAATGCAAAAAAGGATGTTGAGACTCTAGAAAGAGTGCAGAGAAGAGCAACAAAGATGATTAGGGGACTGGAGGATTAAATCATATGAAGAACGTTTGCAGGAACTGGGTATGTCTAGTTTAATGAAAAGAAGGACCAGGGGAGACATGATAGCAGTGTTCCAATATCTCAGGGGTTGCCACAAACAAGAGGGAGTGAAGCTATTCTCCAAAGCACCTGAGGGTAGAACAAGAAGCAATGGGTGGAAACTAATCAAGGAGAGAAGCAACTTAGAACTAAGGAGAAATTTTCTGACAGTTAGAATAATTAATCCGTGGAACAGCTTGCCTCCAGAAGTTGTGAATGCTCCAACACTGGAAGTTTTTAAGAAGATGTTGGATAACCATTTGTCTGAAGTGGTGTAGGGTTTCCTGCCTAAGCAGGGGGTTGGACTAGAAGACCTCCAAGGTCCCTTCCAACTCTGTTATTCTATTCTATTCTCTATTCATTATTCATTATCAGAATCATTTCTGGATTTTGATTTATTTGTTTATTGATCCTGTTATTTCCTGAATGCAAAACATTTGCTATAACAGCAATGAACTGCTTTATTAAGACCATTTCCTGCAATGCAACAACGAATGATAATAAAACTTTACCCCGATATGTTCCACCCTGTGCATTGACTTCTTGACTTAAAAAGCTCTGCTGGAAGCAAAGATTCCATCATGAAGAAAAGGGCACAGTTTCTGCTGGATGAACAGGAACAGAAAAAGTCTTCATTACTGGGAGGGAGGGAGGGGGATATTAATTCCCATATTTAACAGCATTAAGACACAAATCTCTTTCATTTAAAGAGCTAAGATCCCATCTCTGTATTTCTGAAGAGTTCTCAGTAACCTCTTTTACTCAAAGTGCGTACAAATTAAGTTATGTTAAACTCTTCCTACAGAAGATTTACAAGGACGAGATAACCCAACTGGCAGATGTTCCTTGATTCATTCATTTGAAGGGAAGGGCACTGGAAATGGCTTTGGCACAGAATGACATTTGGAATAATGGCCTGTGATTCCGTTGGCACTTTTAGTGTTAAGCAAGTGATCTAAAAGGTAAAGTGGATTCACAGTGAGAGTCAGCACCAGTGCACAGGTCGTCCGTAAAAATAGAAGATTCCATTATTCTTCCAGCTCCCTGAGGAGGCCAGGTCTCTAGCATCATTACCAGAACGAAATCTGACTTTCCCAGCTCCCCTAATTTCCTCCTAATAATTATAGGTCAAGCACTTTTTTGTAAATTATAAAACCTTTGTTCTTATCAAAAATGAATAGTGGAAGGATGGGAAAAACGAGGAAATGTCGGAGGGTGTGTGTGCGTGTGTGAGCATGTCTGAGGGTGAAAAAAATTTCAATTAGAAAACCAAGCTAATTTGGTATGACCAAAGACTGTCAGCCATACTGACAGTGCTCTATTATGCAGTCATTTGGGCTCTTTCAAATTAGTTATGTTAATGTCCTGTGAGTGAATGTAACACTTGGATGGGACAAGATTTCTACAATTAATTTCTGCAGTCAGTGGAGAGACAAGCAAATTTATTTCCCCCCTCTCTGGGAATTGGTTGTGGAGGGTGTGAGGTAGAAAGAGTGCATTTAGGAACGGAGTACAAGCTAAACACAAGCCCTAAATAAAGCAGAAACAATGGGAGCCAATGCCTCCTCATTCATTCAATTGACAATGTTTTGCAGCTTAAACCTGTTTTATTAATTATGTTTGACATTTCCTTAATTAGTTTCATTTACACCAAATCAATCCCTACTGCTGGATGGCATCATTTATCATTTTGAAAAATTTGCATACTGAGTGCTGACTTTTTCTACTTAATTATACATTAAAAGTGTCAAGCGTGCTTGCTGGCTGGCATTATCTGCGCCAGAAAGGTTTGTGGCTGGACTATGATGGTATTAATCATTACAGCCCTCTGAGTGCTTCTGGGTAATATCTGGGGAGTAAGAATGGTTCTCATTTGAACACTAAAGAGCAGACGTGCTTTTGTAAAATGACCCAGAGCAAAAACAAAATAAATGACCTAAAACATCCGGTCTACTGTAATGCTCTGCTCTTTCAACAGAAATATGCTTTGGGAAAGAAGGAAGAGGGACAGAGAAGAAAACACTCCATGTTTACTGTTAACTATTAACCTGCTATGCATTAAATTTAGAGGCAATTTTGGAAAATTACTTTGAGTTTTATGAATGGGAAAGCATGGCGTTCTCCATTAACTTGATCTAGTTTAATTAAGGCGCCAGGCTAGAAAGCGGGAGACTATGAGTTCTAGTCCCGCCTTAGCCATGAAAGCAAATTGGGTGACCTTGGGCCAGTCACTGTCTTTCAGCCTAACTTACCTCACAGAGTTGTTTTGTAGAGAAAATAGGAGGAGGAGGAAGTATAAATTGATAACTTTCTAACAAGCCAATCAAATATTACATGTAGGAGTTTGTGTGCTTGCGTCTTCCTGAGTTTTGTCATTAAGCTACTTTCACCATAAACAGTAAAACAGTAAAAAATAAGATACTGAGTACATCTGTTCAGCTTTTCCCGCTCTTTTTGCCATTAACAAGGAAACTCTCTGGTCTGCCTGGAAGCAAAGGAGTATTTTCAGGCCGCTAAGCAACAAAGCATTCCAAGCACAGAATCATTACTGTGTGTAAGAGTGATACACGCTGGGATCCCTAACCTATTTGAATCCACACTTTTGCTACATTTGATTTAATAGATAGAGGCAATAGAAGCACTGACAACTTACAGATGCTCTCCCACTCTCAGAATGCCAGTCAAAGCAGCTGTGCATGAGGTATCTTCAGTCAGCAAGCAGCATTTCAAACCTTATTGCCTTTTTCCAAGATGTCACCACTTAACTCTACCATCAATATATCACTTCAAGATAGATTTTTAAATATATAAATTGACAAACATAGGTTCTGATCTAATGGGAATAGGGCCTGGCCGCAATTAAAACAGTTCTACTTTCTAGATTTGCAACTTATACAGCTACAAGCATTTGCAATATCAGTTAGATTTGTATACCGCTTCATAGAGCTTTACACCCCTCTCTGAGCGGTTTACAGAATCAGCATATTGCCCCCAACAATCTGGGTCCTCATTTTATCGACCTCAGAAGGATGGAAGGCTGAGTCAACCTTGAGCCATTCAGAATCAAACTCCTGGAGTGAGCAGTGAGTTAGCCTGCAGTACTGCATTCTAACCACTGCACCACCATAGCAATTGAAGTAATGATCCTAGCTCATCAACTAGGCCACAATCCAACCATTCCCGTCATTGTGCCTCTTTCCCATGATTCACATAGGGAACAGTTGTGTAGAACTTATGAGCACATGGGGACTAGAAATGACAAATTCCAACATCAAATCTCCCTTAGTCATGGAAGCTCAATGGTTTACTTTGGGTCAGTCACTCTTAGTCTAATTGATTTCACAGGATAGTGTGCCACCTTGATCTTGAATAAGGAAGGTACATAAATCTGATAAATATATTCATCAAATTGGAAAGGAATGCTCCAAATATCTTTTTTTGCCAGTGTTGATAGTTTAAAAGGAAATTTGTATTGCCAATATTTGTGTGCTCACTCTTCTTTTTGGCTGTGGCTTATGCTGTAGTTACTTCTTTCATTAAAGGAAGTATACCCAATACATACAGTATCTGGATGTGAATTTATGTAGCGCTCACATTCCAACCAATGTGAAAGCTCAGTTAATTCATGGAAGTTGCTGTGGTAGCATTGGCCAAGAAGTTTCCATACCTTATTCTTACAATGCTGCCACAATAAGTTGGGATGGCTTTGTTCAACTTCAATAGTAACCCACAACCAGGTCACCATGACTTGACTACGGCACTAGACACTACATTGGCAGTTTGGAGGGATAATCTGGAAGCTTCATTTAGTTCAGAATGCAGTAGCTGCATTGTTGGTAAAGATAACCCATCATTTCTGTCAATCTTGTAGCCCAATTCAAAGTGCCATCAATTTGTTCATGTAGAGCAGGGGTGTCAAACTAGTGGCCTCCGGGCTGGATGCATCATCCACTGGCCACCCCCCAGTTTAGCAAAGAGGAAAAAAGTTGCGATACATCACCTGTCGACAACGTATCATCGTGACATTGAAACCCCTGATGTAGAGTCAAGACTCAAAAATTCTAAACCAAAGTTAAAATACAACAAATCTAGAATAAAAGTTCTGCTCACAATAGAAACCAAGCATATTGAGATCCATCACTGTGTAACAGCACAATTGCTACAATTTGGCCATTTTTCCGAAACCTTCATTTAAAGCCCTCCTGATCTAGCTTGCCCCATCAAAGCAAAATATTATCAGATTCAACATATTTTCTTCCAATCAATTCCTATTGATAGCATTTATATAATAATTCAGTTGCTGTATTATTTCCCTTTGGTTGTCTTCCATAGCCTGGAAAGATGGATGAGATTATCACATGAATCCTACACTCTTTAGCTTCTTTCCTAGAACTCCATAGTTCAATGATGATATGTATGATGGTATACCTGACATATCACTAAGTGAAACCATGACTGTCTTACGATCCTACTTCAGCTTTTTTTGCTTTACAGATCTGTAATGCAAAAATTGATTGCCAAGTTATATTTTTAACACTGATGTAACTATGAATGGTCACTGTACAAGGCAATCACTAAACAAGGACTAGAAAAATCGCAGACAAGGGATGATTTAAACATAGTTAAAATATTCTTATGCTGATATTGTGGGGACATTTTGCAGAAGGATCAACAAAATGTTTTTTTAAACCAAAGAAGTAGATAATTACATAACTTTGTGGTTACTTAGGATTCCTTTTTACCCACTTATTCTGATAAGCTACTGAAAAATGTTATTATAATGTGTACCCTTAACTCTATTATATTTATGAGATTATCTTTTTTAAACAGGGAAGTAGAATTACCACAGATAGGCAAAAAAAAATCAATGGGAGAGGAGCAATTTCCAACTTCCTATCAATTTCCCACAGTGTTTCTTTGTGGGAAGCTGGCAGGGAGCATCGGAAATCCTTCCTCCCTCCTTCCCTCCTCTCACACCTTTCCCATTTCCTTAAATTAGGATCACAAAGCTGGTAGGAACTTGCAAATCCAAAGGCAGCAGGCAAGTAAATGGCTACTGTGAGTGGGTTGGGAGCAAGTATTTGCATGAATGGCCAGCACGGTGTGAGCGCAGAGGGACTAGGGGAGGGCATGTGAGTAGGGCACCTTGCCCAAGTAACCTGCAACCTTCCTTGCTGGCTTCCCTATTGACTTTCCCATTGCAAGCTTCTCATAAGCAAAGTAGCCTTTGCTACTAGAAAGGCTGCAATGAGTGTTGACAATCCTGATCAATTTTACAGTTCCTGCCAGATTCCCCACTGACTTCTGGGAAGCTATCAGAGAGCATGGGAAATGAGGATCATGTGACTACAAATGACTGGATTAGAAGCACTGAAGCAGCAGTAGTTTAGTGGTGCTAAAGGGACCACAACATCCCCACATTTCATTTACATGGGAGTTATGGATCCTGGCATTCTGTAAGATAGCCCATTTGAGTTGCCTTGGTTTGATAACTGTTGTCTTATGTCTTCAAATTTTTCCCAGATGAAACTTACAAACAGACAAAAGATTTTAGTAGTATACAGATTGTGTTTTTACATTTCTTTGTGTTCATTATCCAGAAGATGCACAGTTTTTTCTACAGTAGCTATAAGCCTATTAAATCTCATTGACTTCTAGGTTACTAAATGGTGTTAAATCCAAACATTGTACTTTAACTGAACTGCACTTTTGGCTGATAATAATTGAGAAAGTAGCTTAAAAAAGAGAAAGAGGTGATAGTAATTTAGTAAGTAATTAAGTAAGAGAACTGAAACTCTTAAAGCAAACCTATTTTCTTGACAGTCTATTAATGCCTACTGTCACGTTAGAACTCAAACTTCCTGTGTTTAATATTCAAGTTCATTTTCAAATAGTTGCCTATTAACATAATGTATGCTATTTTGCAAGTCTGGTCAGAGAATCTGTAACTAAATAATTTTCAAGTTTCTTTCATACCAAATGGATTATATGCAGTGTGAAATTATTTTTCCCCTCTGTCATGTTCAGAACAGAAGAGTAAGAACACAATGTATTTCATAATGTTCTTAAGTGTGATTTGGAATTCCAAAAAGAAGGCAGACCAATGTGTAATTGCTACTCTTGGGTCTTAAACATACTATTTCAGTTTAGACTTGCTATGTTATGTTAAGTAATGTTAAAATCATACAACCTAAATAATATGTTCCTCCTTGTTTTATCTTTTTTTGAACATTTTCACATTAATAGATCTGTCCATTTTGAAAGAGTCAAATAATGTATATTCTATATCTGGGAGATATAGAAGCAGTAAAAACAGTAAAAGCAGTAAAAACGTGGCTTTGTCGACAGGCCTGGGGCCAATGATTTTAATACAACACCGATCATTCTTGGCCCTATGAATGATTTATTGTATAGGTTTTTAAATTGTGGTTTTTAATGTTTTTAAATGTTTTAATATCTATTGTTTTTACTGCTTTTTATATTTGTTGTTGCATGTGAATTTTTACTGTTGTGAGCCGCCCAGAGTCTCTGTGGAGTGGGCGGCATACAAATGCAACTAATAAATAAATAAATAAATAAATAAATAAATAAATAAATAAATAAATAAATAAATAAATAAATAAATAAATAAATAAATAAGAGAGAGAGAGAGAGAGAGAGAGAGAGAGAGAGAGAGAGAAAGAAAGAAAGAAAGAAAGAAAGAAAGAAAGAAAGAAAGAAAGAAAGAAAGAAAGAAAGAAAGAAAGAAAGAAAGAAAGAAAGAAAGAAAGAAAGAAATTAAAAGATGGACTTCAGAACTGGAAGGGCAGTCTCCTTTTAAACATGACACCCCAAGGATGTCCGTAAATTTTTGAAATCCTATTTTGTAATCATGACAAGTGAGAATTACAAGAAAGTTCATTTTCTTTAGTGACAGTAATTCTGCTTACCGACACTCCTGGCTCTTCAGAAAGGCAGATGATATGTTTATTTTCCAGAAATAGTGTGTACCTCTTTGTGGCCCTAAACAGCATTGGGGTAGAAAACTGGCTGTTCCTTCTGGTGAATATTTCTTCAAATAATACAGAATGGAATAATTTGTGTATTACCCTGGGACAAATGAGTAAAATTCAATTTGCTTTAAATGTACTATATAAATCTACATTGTATCATCGGAACTTCCCCTAAAATTACATCCTTGGGGAAGAACAAATATGAAGCATGACTTAGGATAATTTAAAGCATGTATTTCAACACATGATGTCTGTAAGCCTAACAAAAATTAATTTTAACTGGGTCTGAAGTTCTCATACCCCATCCTTGCCCACTTCTGGGGCATAGCTCAGAAGAAGATATTATAAGCTTTAAAAAGAAATAAAAGTTCATAGATTTATTTATTTATTTATTTTGGTTTTCTTATATGCCGCCCAACTCCCAAGGGACTCAGGGCGGCGTACAGCAGAGAGAAAATACAAGAATCACCAATAATTCCTCAATATTGAGATTCCTCAATATTGTCACACTACAGAAGGAAAGAAGGAAAAAAAATGCCCTTAAATTCAAAATATTCCAAGGCCTAAAGTCAATTCAAACTTTCTAGGAGCTGTTAAAATTCACCTGACCAAATAATAGGGCGTTTTGAAATACAACACATCACATTCGTACATAGAAAAGTCTCCCTGAACAACAAAGGTGGGATTGTGCAGTGGTATCTATAGGATCTGATCCCTTCATCAAAATGATGAAAGCAATATTGTCCCGTTGTGACACCAGCTGCAAGCAGTACAACTGAGGTAGAGTTTACAACATGAGACTGTAGTTGTCATTGACCACCCTGTCTTTTATGGCCATCCCTGATGTACAACATCCAGAAATTCCTTTTCCATACTTCTCACCAAAGGAGAATGATGAATGTATGATGATAGGGTGAAAGGGATACATAAGAAACCCAATAACTCTCAATAAATTATTGAAAACCCAACTGTGCTGCTATGGAAGGAACAACTTCATATATAACCTAATAAGTTATAACTAATCATAGTAGAAAAACAATGGTAAACTCTTTGGTGAAAAAAGCCAACCATGCAATCCCATGAAAAATAAGCCATTGCAGAGACAAAATTGAAGGGCCTCCTTGAAGAACAGGATAGAAAAAGAATGTTAAAGGCTTCTCTAAGTTGACCAAGTGTCCAAGGAACCGTAAGGTCAAGGTCAATCTTAGTTTCACAGAACAACTTTTGTTTGTCTGGCACAGATTTTGCAGGCAAAGATAAATATGAATTCTTGATAACAGGAGATGAGTGAGTGTGGCCAGACTTTTAATAAAGATTGTTAGAGCAGTAGGTATACCAAAAGGGGATACATTAACTAATAATGCTGGTGCCAACTGCAAACTGATGAAAATGCTTGTATTGTAGTAGAATGGTAATACGAAAAAATACTGACTTTATATCCAGAGAAGCATACAAATGTCCTCTTTGACAAAATAGACAATAGAGGGAAGAGCAACTATGCATAATTTCATACTTCATATGAAACCATTAATATTCCAAAAATCTACTATGAGCAGAGGTCAATGTTGTTCTTCAGTATGGCAAAATATTATGAATAAAAATTGGACACCAATGAGAGATAGAATTGCATCATTGAAGGCACTCAGAATAGTATTTGAGCTATTTTCATACATTCTTATACAGAGGGAAAGGATAGACGAGTAATTAGGGTGACAGCATGCAGAAAGTCTCAACTCAAGGTTCCATGGATATAGAGTACAGTATCTATGTAGATTTTCAGAGCTAAGCTCCAAAATAGGTATGGATTGTAAGTGTCTGTAGCTCAGTGCACTTATAGATCTCCCTATCCTGGAATATTGTTTTAATGAATGGCCTCCAGAATCATTTCTAAATTAAGTCAGCTGTTCATGCGTACAATTACCTATACACTCCAGGGCTTGATGTATGAAGATCTCAGAAGAAGTAGGCATATAGACACAAAGGGTTTGCATGTGCTTTCATATCATCATATTTTTAACTCATGCATATGCAGGCTCAGCATTTGCCATGGAGTTTAATATTTTCTTCCAAACAGTATTGCATTTACAAAGACATACTTTGGATTCTAAAATCGTATGTAACCAAGAAACAACTGGTGATATTTGAAGAACACCTGAGAATTTGAGCTTGCTTTTCATATAGCATGAGAATCTATAATTCAGTGGTAAAAGGACTTTCCAAATACACACAGCAGATAGCTAAGGCCAGCTGTCATATTCTAAAATAAATACATTTATAAAGTGGCGCTGAACGTGATCATTGTTAGTATTTGCTTTAATGTACATGTTCATTCATAGACATTTTTCATCCAGAAAAGACTTATGCAGCAGGCAGGATTAATATATTTGTAAAGTTTCTTCCTAGAGAGCTCACTTTCTATTGCAATTTTCTCTTTCATAAGACAATTCGTGGGAATACATGATATGTTACTTACATTGCACTCAGATGACTTGATAGTGAATTTCTATTATGCATCTGCTTCAAAAGCCTTGTGGTTTTCCATAAAGTTGCTTCACAAACACAGTACAGCAGACCTGGAATGATTAAAATAATTTTA
Source organism: Diadophis punctatus similis (assembly GCA_023053685.1). NCBI lineage: Eukaryota > Metazoa > Chordata > Lepidosauria > Squamata > Dipsadidae > Diadophis > Diadophis punctatus. The sequence goes on along the minus strand of JALIGW010000002.1, from coordinate 35,534,071 downwards.
GGCAGATTTAGCTTTGCAGGAACACAATAGGAACAGCTAATACTAGCTGTTTCTGTTGTTAGCTGCCCAGAGTCCCCCCGGGAGTTGGGCGACATATACCATATTTTTCGGAGTATAAGACGCACCTTTATACCCCCAAAAAGAGGGTGAAAACTTGGGTGCGTCTTATACACCGAATGTAGCCCCACCCAGCCAGCCACCCCCACCCTTTGCCTCTGTCTTCCAGCAATTTACCTGCTTGAAGGAAAGAGGGAAGAGCCTGTAAAGCCAAGCAAGTCAGTAGCAGTTTCCCGACGAACAGCTGATTAAGTTTGCCACGTGGGAAAATGAAAGTGAAACTAACTGCAAAGAGGCAAATAGCTGGGAGAGATTAGACACGCAGGTTTTTATTTTTGCTGAACTGGCTGCAAAGGGGTAAGTGAATAACTATAAATGTTATAGAATGTTCAAATTATTAGACTTATTTTTTAAAGACTGCTTTATTATTGTTCTAGAGCCAGGGGCAATTTTAAGACTTGTGGACTTCAACTCCCAGAATTCCACAGCCAGCTTTGTTAGCTTTGCTGGCTGTGAAATTCTGGGAGTTGAAGTCCACAAGTCTTAAAGTTGCCAAGGTTGGAGATCCCTGTAAATCTAGACAACTTAACAAAATATAGAAGCTTTTTAAAATAAATGCTTGCTCTGAAGAGGCCCAGTGCTATTGTATCTTCTTTTAAATAATAGAGAATAATGTATACTTCCAGAAATTTTAATTAATGTATATCATCTGTGCTGTTTGCTGTTTGGCAAATTGCTTGGAGGCAGAGGCCTTTTTTCCTTGTTTTCCTCCCCCAAAACTAAGGTGCGCCTTATACTTCGGTGCGTCTTATACTCCAAAAAATACGGCAAATATGAATGAATGCATGCATGCATGCATGCATAAATAAATAAATAAATAAATAAATAAATAAATAAATAAATAAATAAATAAATAAATAAATAAATAAATAAATAAATAAATACAATTGGGTCAGTGGTGGGATTCAAAAAAATTTACTACCGATTCTGTGGGCGTGGCTTGGTGGGTGTGACAGTGGAAGGATACTGTAAAATCAACATTACCACCCCACTCCAGGTTACTTCAAAATCCCCATTTCCTCCCGATCAGCTGGAACTCGTGAGGCCGAGAATAGATGGGGGCGAGGCCAGTCAGAGGTGGTATTTGCCGGTTCTCTGGACTACTCAAAATTTCCGCTACCAGTTCTCCAGAACTGGTCAGAACCTGCTGAATACCACCTCTGAATTGGGTGAAAAAATGTGCAGCGATTACCCTAAGAACCAAGAAAACATACCACATGCAGGTAGTCCTTGACAGGAGTTACAACAGTTCATTTATGGACCATTCAAGGTTACAACCAATGTTCCCTGTAACATCAGAAAATGGCGCGCGGCAGTTAGACACTGCCGTGCGGCGTTCTCTTTTCATGTGTGCTGCCGCACAGGTGCACAGCCTCTGCCATTAGAAAATGCCGCGCAGAAGTTAGAAACTTCCATGCGGCATTCTCTCATTATGTGTGTGGCCGCGCGGCTACGCAGCTTAGAAGGAACAGTGGTTACAACAGCACTGAAAAAAGTGATTTGTGACTGTTTTTCACACTTATGATTGCTGTAGCATCCCCATGGTCACATACTCAGAATTTGTATATGCTTGTCAATTGATTCATATTTATGACAGTTGCAGTGTCCTGGTATCATGTGATCACTTTTGCAACCGTCTAACAAGAAAAGTGATTGGGGATTCATTTAACAACTGTTGTTACTATCTTAACAACTGCAGTGATTTCATATAACAACTGTGTCAAGAAAGGTCGTAAAATGGGACAAAACCTATTTAACAACTATCTCACTTAGCAACAGAAATTTTGGACTCCATAGTAATTGTAAGTGGAGGACTACCTGTAGTTGCATACCGGTATTATTGCTTAGATATTACTCTAAACCTAAGGAACAGAATGTTTTGCAGAGCTACATTTATAGTGTATATTTTAAAAATTTTACTTTTTTAAAATAATTGTTTCTAATGTTGGTATGCTGAAGAACATTTCTTCCCTAACATTATTTTATTGTTCTGGAATCTCTTGGGTCGTGAATAACACAGAATGAAATTATAGACCGTTGCAAACATCCATTGTTTTTTTTCCCTCCTAAGTGTATATATTACACATATGTATTTATTTATTTAATTTCCTATGTATTTAATTGCATCATTACTTTTAATCTATAACAGAAAGAAAAAGGAAACAAAAGGAAAAAAGGAAAGCATAAAGTTGACACATATTACAATAATTAATTATACAATGGATTCAGATCTTGATCACACAATTACACGGATCAGAGTTTCCACAGTATTGGGGGGGCGGGGGGAAACCCCGTTCATATGGAAAAAATATAATTTAGGATTTTAAGGGTTGATCCATGTGTCTTGCTTACTAAGGTGTAAAGATGCCCCACTAACCACTTTTTGAGGAGATGAATAGATCACAGTAGCAGCAGAGGGAGAATGATGGAAAGTAGATCATTTTGATGCCAGTTCTCTCAACACCCAAAGCAGTAATGGTGAATCCGTGACATGTGCATCAAAGATGACACACCGCAACATTTTGGTTGACATACCAGCATTCACCAACACCTGATAACAACTATTCTTGAAAGCATGTCTCATTCTCAGGTGATTTTTGGAGGCTGCAAAGGCTATGCAAAAATGGAGTGTGCTCTAACATGGCCTCAACCTTCCAGAAGTAGCGAGAAAGGACCAGGCATAACCTCCAAAAGCTTCAAAACTAATGTAAGAACAAGGTGTACTTTCATATGGTTTTATTTCCTGGTCTTCTTATGAAGGAAGTGTTTCTGTTAGGAAAATTGCGAGGAAATAAGTTATTGTACCTGCTAACAGTTGTCAAAATTAGATCTAAGGTCTCCCCAAAGGAGTTCTTGAGAAGATTGAGAAGATAATTCCCCTAGTTCCCATGAAGAATGCAGTTCTATCAAGAAAAGACCAGCATTTAATGCCATAAAATTTAATCTCAAACCATGTTAATAATTCCCTTAAGAATTAGAATAGAATGGAGGTTAAAGTACCCAAGTAGAACTAGAGGAACTTGCTTCAAATCCCCATTTTACTATAAATCTCAAAGTGACCTTGGGTCAGTTCAACTTTGCAGCTTAAGATTTCTAACAGAGAACAGAATCACACGGAGAATTTTAGACTGCAGTATCAAAATATAACAAATTTACAAATAGCTGACAATATAACAGCCATAGCAAACTGATAAGAGATTGATACATTCTGCATATTAAGATTTGCTGCATTAGATTATATGAAGGAGAAGGATTTAGCATCTCTCCATAATATCTAATCTGCAGATGTTATCAAGATTGTGGTGGAAGAGGGAAGGGAAGGGAAGGGAAGGGAGGAGAGGAGAGGAGAGGAGAGGAGAGGAGAGGAGAGGAGAGGAGAGGAGAGGAGAGGAGAGGAGAGGAGAGGAGAGGAGAGGAGAGGAGAGGAGAGAAGAGAAGAGAAGAGAAGAGAAGAGAAGAGAAGAGAAGAGAAGAGAAGAGAAGAGAAGAGAAGAGAAGAGAAGAGAAGATCTGGGTTACAGGCAATGCAATTCCATATGAATTTATTCTCTTGATCTTTTCTCTCTCACACCCACACATACCCACACATATAAATTCATAGAGCAATAAGACCAACAACTTGTGCAAATTAGCAGTACAACTGAAATTCACTAGGCAACTTCCTCTCTCTCCCGAAATCACTTAACATTTGCCACACATGAAAATAAACTGGAGTACGGGTTCCAGCTTGAATCTCCCTCCTCTTCTTGATAGCTCATTAGCTCAGGCATTTTTGCCTCATAGTTTTTCCTGAGATGACTCAAGTTTTCAGAAAATTCATCATTTCCTGCTTCCTTCAGAATTTACTCAAACAGCCTTTTCAAACTGTTTCTATTAGGACTGGTGGTATATTTTCTTTCCTGGTTGAAATCAACTTCAAAGGAGGGTTCAACCTGAGCAAGAGCCTGAGCAAGATCTGAGAACTACTTCAGAAAAAGCCTGTCAGACATTACAAAGATGGATGCCACAATGGAAGCCAGGTGTCTGATCTCCCCTCCATTCCAACCCAATTATTCATGCAGAACAGTGATGGTAAGAGAAGGAGCAGAGCTTTAGTAGTCTGAAATAGTCAATAAAATTGGAAATTGTTGCTAAATTGTGTCTGACTTTTCGTAACCTCCATGATTTATTTTTTTTCTCATTTTTTCCAGGTTTTTTTTTCTTCTGCACATGCGCAGAAGCATGCGCAGAAGAAAAAAACCCACAAAAAATTGAGAAAAAAATTCAAAAAAAGATGGCAGCCTCCATTGACCAGCACCAACCGATCCGGTTCCGTGATGTCATCATGAAGTCACCAGCAGGTTGCTACTGGTTCAGGTGAACCGGTCCGAACCAGGAGGAACCCACCTCTGGTCATCTTTTCTCATTACTTCAGCATCTGTCCTCCCAAAGAACATTCCCAGTTAATTTCTTTTTAGGATTGACTGATTTGATCTTCTTGCAGTCCAAGGCACTCTCAAGAATTTTTTCCACAGTATCACAATCCAAAATTACCAATTCTTTGGTGTTCAGCATTCCTTATGATCCAACTTTCACAGCCATACCTATCCTTGTCAAGAAAGGCCCATGGACAGTATTCAAAGGCTAAAACTGGAAGAGTCAAAGGGAATTTGAAGTTCCCTCAGGTAACTTCATTGGGCAAATGACACAGGCAACATCATGAGGACATGACAAAAAAATTGTCAAAAGGACATGTTCATGCTATGATCAGGCAGAACATACCATACCCTACCATACCAAACTTAGATCATGGCCTGACCTATCCATATTACAACGTATCTGCTCCCGTGAACTTCGCGCAGAACTCAAAAGACGGCAAGACCAAGGTGACAAGGACTTATACATTGACTACCACACCAACTGCATCAAAAGTAAGACCCGCAATTCATCCCCCAATATCAATCCCCTATCAATATCCACCCCCCCGCAATCAATCTCCCAACCCACCATCATCCAAAATTAGGTAAGCATGCCCCTTACTTCCTCAATACAAACCACTACTAACCTTAAATGCAAACTAATTAATGCAAGAAACATCGTAAACAAAATGCCCGAACTCTTTCTCTTATTAAATACTGCTACATTCAACATTATATTTGGGTGCAAAGCATGGCTAAACATATCCCTCCCATTATCACAGTAAGAGACTATCATGTTTACCAGTCTGATCATGAAACCCGCAAAGGAGATAGAGTAGCTATCTTCTATAAAAAGTCACTAAACCTAAAAAATATTCAAGTTACACATGAACTCGCTCTTCCTGAAACCATAGTCTGCGAACTGTCCTTAAATACCACACTTCACTTCCTACTATGTTACAGTGCTCTTGATTATGACATCGCACATGCAAACGAGTTAACTTCACTACTAATGTGGGCAGCCTCTGTTCATACCCTCTCATCTTTCTTGGTGACCCCAATCTACCTCTTTTAATTGGACCTAAACGAATGTATAACTGAACCCATCCATTCAACCCTATACAATGCTGTTACCAATCTGGGACTAGATCAAATAGTAACAAACAACACTAGACTCAACAACTGCCTCGATCTCATCTTCTGCAACAGTTTAAACTCAATTTATGGACTACAAATAAAAGAACCCTTTTCCAACAGTGACCACAGCATGATTGACTTTTGTCTCAATATATGCCCTTACAAAAATCATCAAAATGATGGGATACCCAACTACAACTCCAAAAAAGCCAACTATGATCTCATAGATACCGACCTCTCATCTCTTGACTGGCAAATTCTAGTTATTAAACTATATGTACCACTAATAATCACCAAAACCAGGAAAACAAATTACCCATATCAATAAAGAAGCTCCAATCCCCAAAAAAAATCTCTCTGGAGAAAAAACAAAACTATCTACTTAGCAAACTTTAAAAGCCGCTACAAAAATATATGCTAACAAATAAAGACTGAATGCACCAATTATCACATCAAATAAGAGGAAAACTTTCTACGCATAAAATCCAACCACACCTTCTATAATTTTGTGAACAACAAACTTAAAGACTCTAGATCCATCCCACCCCTAAAAGTACCTAACGGCAAAGAATGTAATGATGAAGCAGTTAAAGCCAACCTCTTTAACACATTCTTCGGCTCAGTCTTTGTAAATAGCAATGGCTCTTGCCCAACATTCCCTAGTCGTACCACAAATAATTACAATGACCTAACACAAATAGAAGATATTTCACAGAAGATAACGTTGAAAATGCACTATGCAACCTAAAACCATCTCTATCTATTGGACCTGATGGACTATATGCATATGTCTTTAAAAAGCTTTCCACTGCTATAGCTGAACCTCTAAGCATAATCTTTGAAAAATCTTTCAGAACCAACTCCCGATCCAACCTATGGTCACTAGACATGGTCATTCCTATCTTCAAAAAGGGAGACCTCAGCCTAGTTGAAAATTACAGACCAATCTCTCTATGCTGCATCACTTGCAAAGTCGTGGAATCAATCATTAACCAATCCATTACCCTCTACTTAGAAACAAACAACCTACTCTCTAATAAACAATTTGGTTTCAGAAAAAAATTATCCTGTAATCTATAACTTCTATACTGCAAAAACATATGGACTACAAAACTCGATCAGGGCAAAGCAATGGACGCAATTTACAAACGACTTTTGTAAAGCCTTTGATTCAGTGGTACATGACAAACTACTTCTAAAACTAAAATCCTATGGCATCTCTGGACCCCTACATAATTGTATAACTGAGTTCCTGTCAAACAGACAACAAGTGGTCAAAATAGGGAGCGCCCTATCAAATCCTGTACCTTTTAACAGCTGTGTCCCTCAAGGCAGCATTCTAGAACCAACACTCTTTATAATCTACATAAACGACCTTTGCGATCATATTATAAGCAACTGCATCCTCTTTGCCGATGACATAAAACTATTTAACACCACCGACAATACTGCTACCCTTCAAAAAGACCTTGACTTTTTGTCAGAATGGTCAAACAACTGGCAACTCCAAATCTCAACCAACAAATGCTCTGTATTACACATTGGCAAAAAGAATCACAACACAAAAAAACAAACAAACTGAGTGGACACGACCTTGTAGATGACCTTCACTCCATCAAGGACCTTGGAATATTCATATCTAATGATCTAAGTGCCAAAGCCCACTGTAACAACATCGCCAAAAAGGCATTAAGAGTTGTAAACCTAATCTTGTGTAGCTTCTTCTTCGGTAATATTACACTACTAACCAGAGCATACAAAACAATTGTTAGACCAATTCTTGAATACAGTTCATCTGTCTGGAACCCGCACTGCATATCGGACATTAATACAATTGAACGTGTCCAGAGATATTTCACGAGAATAGTCCTACACTCCTCTGCTTGCAACAGAATACCTTATACCACCAGACTTGAAATTCTGGGATTAGACAATTTAGAACTATGCCGCCTTCGGTATGACCTAAGCGTAGTTCATAAAATTATCCACTACAATGTCCTACCTGTCAATGTCTACTTCAGCTTCAACCACAACAATACATGAGCACACAATAGATACAAACCAGGGGTGAAATGCTCCTGGTTCGCTCTTGCCTGTCGGTCGTCGCAGAGCCGATGGAGCCGGTGACGGTCACAGTGCAGGGTTTCCCCGCCTGCTTCCCCCGCCTGCCTGGATGCTGCCATTTGAGTTCTTTTGCCCTCTGAGCATGCAGAACGCTTTGCGCATGCGCAGAGGGCAAAAGAACTCAAATGGCGGCGTCCAGGCGGGTGGGGGAAGCGGGCGGGGGAAGCCCCGCGCCGCGACTGCCACCAGCTCCATCGGCTCTGTGATGACCGACAGGCAAGAGCGAACCAGGAGCATTTCACCCCTGATACAAACTTAAAGTGAACCACTCCAAACTTGATTGCAGAAAATACGACTTCAGCAACAGACTGATCAATGCCTGGAATACACTACCCGACTCTGTGGTTTCATCCCCAAACCCCCAGGCCCCAGGCGGGTGGGGGAAGCGGGCGGGGAAAGCCCCGCACTGCGACCGTCACCAGCTCCATCGGCTCTGCGACGACCGACAGGCAAGAGCGAACCGGGAGCATTTCACCCGATACAAACTTAAAGTGAACCGCTCCAAACTTGATTGCAGAAAATACGACTTCAGCAACAGACTGATCAATGCCTGGAATACACTACCCGACTCTGTGGTTTGATCCCCACCCCCCAAAATTTTAACCTTAGATTGTCTACTGTTGACTTCATCCCATTCCTAAGGGGTCTGTAAGGGGCATGTATAAGTGCACCTGCATGCCTACCATCCCTGTCCTAATGTTCCCTTTTACTTTTATTCATTTTTTGTATTCAAATTATGTGTATACTTATATGTATTATATAATACAAGATTGACAAAATAAATAAATATAAATAAAGAAACATGAGGATGAACCTGTAATCAGCATATTAGAAGAGTCCAGGGTGGGAGGATTGCCCTATGGAGCAGAAAGTATGAGGACACCTTTTATATGTGTGCAGTTCAAAGTCAACCTAGATCTTTTGGAATTTTCTGTGGAAAAATAAAATATGTTTATATATGCCTTTAATCAAGCAATACCACAGGATGATTTAAAAAAAATAATTGACAAACTACTTCAATAGCTCCATTTTAGTAATGTTCACCTCAGAAGAATTAAATCAGATTAAAGGCAAGTTCTGAAAGGGCATGCAGGGGTGTATTGCTCATATTTTAAATCCAAGCATAATTTAAGAAAATAGCAGAAGCTACATTCTTGAAGAAATGCTGTGATTAAAAATAGTTACACCACAAAAAATAGGGGATAATACATAGAGTAATATCATTCACAGCTAATGAGTTAAAAGGATACCACAGTGCATTTATAAATCACTATACAGAACCATGTAGTTTATTTAAATTCACGGTGCCTCATTATAACTGATCTATGCACCTTTTGGTCTGAGTTGATTAGAAATGCTATAGCTCAGAATAGCTTTTAATTCAACGAAACATAGTCTGACCTTTACCATAATCCTGCGTGAGATGCGCTATGGTTTAGACATTAATAATGGTGCTACCTCTTCTTTATACTGATAAGATGCTACTTAAATTTTTTGTGTTATTAGTTAACATGCACGAGGCAATTTATCAAAATGAAATTATCCTTCTGTGTATAGCAACAGTACTTAATTCAGGATTCTTCATCTCTCATAACTATTACAGGCTCTTTAAAAATGCTAAAAACTAAAATATAATAGTGCAGTGCTAAAGTAATAATTCACAGATACATACTTACCAACTCCCTATGGATTTCCACTGTATGCGATTAGGAGACGTGTGTAAAATGATAAACGTATTACAAGCTCAAGTATCTCTTGCGTGTGACCTTTGTCTTCTTATTTAAGTGTAACATTTCCTTAAATCACCTTTGGTAACTCTGCCAGCTAACTAATGACTCCTTCTTTTGTAGAATATGAGTTCAGTCTCAGATTTTTGAACTAAAGGTAGGAAGTTAAACATTGTTGTTTAATGACAGCTTACTCTAAATCAGATGCATTTGTTATGCGATAGGTTGAATTAAAATAAATGACACAATTGTAGAATCCAAGCTAAACTCAACATAGCTTCCGAAATCTTTCTGACTTTCCTTTTCCTGTAAAAAAAAATGCAAATAATACTCTACAAGTTGATTGAAGAAGAGAGCTAGTTTGGTATATGGGTTAAAACACCAGAGCAGAAACCAAGAGACAATGAAACCTATTCCTGCCTTAAGCATGAAGCCAACAGGTGATTGTGGCTAGTCATTTTCTCTCAACCCTCAGAAGGAGGCAATGGCAAATCACTTCTGAAATCTTGCCAAGAAAACTGTAGGAACTTCCCCAAGTCATTGCCATGAGTCCTGACATTGTGGGTACCCAAAAAATATTTTCTAAAAAATGAAAATTGGCTTGGGAGAAAAAAAGAAAAAAACTGAATTATATTTCTTTTCCCAGCACTGTATTATTTTTCTCACTTTCTTATTACCCATTTTAGTATACAGTATAGCCTCAATTTAAAGGACTATTCGGGGCCAAGAGTGTCTGTTAACAATGAATGTCCATTAAATTCCAAATGGCATCATTTGCATAATTACATAACTGCCATTATAAATCTCTTGTGTCAAATAGCATTAGGAAAAGGAATAAATTGACACAAATGATATATATTAAATCCTGCTTGGAAACAAGATATTGTGCCTTTTTTTGTATAAATGTTGTTTTTTTAAGTTTTAATGAGATGATAAAACTACGGTAATATAAAGAAATAACAAGAAGGAAGGAAGGAAGGAAGGAAGGAGAAAAAGATAAAAAATAGAAAGAAAGTTCTAATGTTCTTTGCAGCAAATACAAGTGTATCTTTTTTCTATAAAAAGAAATTTATAAACAAAGAAATCCATTTTTTCTATTAGCTAGGGATAATTAAACCCTGAAAACAAAAGACTTTGCTTATTGCCTGAGCTTCACCCACAAATGTTGTTTATTGAATCCAAAGTCCAAAGTCCATTGAATAGTGACCTGGGACTATAATGATTCACATATTTTTGAATTAATTTTTACTAATTAGTTATTAAAATATAACAAAGGTTTGACATAAATAAGGGTATCAACTATTGGTATTAAATTTTGGAGCCCTATATATTCAGTAGGAGTATTAAATGAACATAATTTTCCCACTGACATTAATAAGATTTCAAAATATTTGGCTCATTTTGTTGTAAATATCCAGGTGTAGTGTAAATGGATTAAATCCAGATTTTGTTAAAATGAACTCAAGGTTTTTAAATTTTTTATTTATTTATTTATTTATTTTTGTCAAGCATATATAAGATTACAGTAAAAGTATAAACATGTATACATGAGACGGTTTTGAGTACATGGGAACATTAGGACAGGGATGGTAGGCACATTGGTGCGCTTATGCACGCCCCTTATTTATGATGCATAAATGCACACTCCAAGTGGCAAGAACATAGTTAGCATTGGTGAACAAAAAGAGAAATGGCTAACTATCCCTGATTATGTTTCTTCCTTAAAAATTCTTCTTCTCCTTAGAGATGGATCATAATTTCTTGCATGGGATCTCCAAAAAAGGGGGTGGGGGAAGCAAGTGCAATCTTATGCAGTTTATATATTTATCTATCTATTATCCATTCCAGGGGTGGGTTCCACTTACCTTCCCTACCGGTTTGCATTGAGATGGAAGTGCGCGTTTTGCTTCACTGTTGTCACGTCATGCAAAACACCTGGAAATGACCCTCTGCGCATGCACAGAAGCCTTTGTGCATGCGTAGAGGGTTCTTTTGCAAGCCGCAGTCACCGGAGGACCGATTTGGGAGCATGGACCGCCGGTCATTGTTGTCAGTTCGGCGAGCGGCGGTAAATTTCCGCTACCAGTTCTAAAGAACTGATCCGAACCGGCAGCAACCTACCACTAAGACTCATAATGTTAAGCAAGGACTATCTGTATCAACTGCAGCACCACTTGAAGCCTATTGGCATTGGCAAAATCATCATCAGTCAATTGCAAAAGCATCCTAGGACTCAGAGGGGGGTTGGTCCTGGTTCGGACCGATTCTATAGAACCTGTAGCCGGAATTTTCCCCCGCTCGCTGAACCGGGAGCGATCACCAGCTGGCTATGCCCAGAACCGGCTCTCTCGGCAGCGCCATAAGTGCCGCCATCTTGTTTTGCATGCGCAGAAGCTGGGTTTTTAGTATTGCACATGCACGCATGTGCAGCGACGTGGCGCAAAATGTGGACGCAGCCACGCAGCATGGGAGGAAGCGAACCGGCAGCGAGGTAAGTTAGAACCCACCCGTGCTGGGACTATATCTTTAACACCATCAAACATCCACACCCACCTCTCGAAGGTCCTTGGAAAGGACTCGATAGGAGAACAAAAGTGCCAAATCCAGTCTGAACATCTGACTGACAGAGCAATGAACCATAGCATGTTATTAATAAATCACCCACCTCACAGAATAGAAATAAACATGGCTGCCCAAAGCAACAAAAATGCTGAAACATTTTAGCTAATACAATTAAACAGTTAATACAAAAGAGGTTGATAAGACGTTACTGAAGTAATCAAAATTAATATGTAGTGTTTAATCAGTTGGTATTTTCACTTGAAAATTTCCTTTCCCATAGGTCTCAGCAGTTTTTGCTACCATTATCCTATTGATTAGTGTAGATAATGTCTATACATATTTAGGAAAGTAAAACATTGCTATTTTTTTTTTAAAAAATAAGAATGCAGATATTAGTAAAACAAATTCTGGCAACAGTTTTCCTTATGGACACAAGTATGTATCATTTTGCCATTTAAAAAAATCTGTCAGAAATATTTAAGTCAATCAACTTCCCATCCACATTTTAGTGGGGAAAAAATAAAAGTTTAGGGCTGAGATATTTGGTGTCTGTACAAACACAGACACCAAAATACCAGAATGTGCTGACAGTACCTGAGAAGGCAGGGAAAGTGCTAATCATTGGGTTTCAGTTGTTATCCATTTCTTTTGTCTCCCCTCAGAGTATTTGGTGGAAAATTCACAGTGAAGCTTTATTGTGTCAGAAAGGAAGCAGAGATGTGCTGGCTGGCAGGAGGTAAACTTTCCCTGCTTATTGTCCCAGCCCATCTGGTCTGGGAAAAGGAAATGAGCAGTTCGCTCATTGCAGAGTTTAAAGCACTCACAACTTCACAAGGTTTGCCTTGTTTATTGAAAGAAGAAGAAAGGCACTTCTCATCACAGGAACCTTCTAACCAGGTGCTAGACTAAAAAGTATATTATTCCGTTCAAATATGACTAGATTTTCTGCTGGCATTTGTAGGATGTTCAGGGAGGTTTCTAGAACTCTGTCAATGCTTGTAGTTTGCATGTTCTTCCTTAATAATACCGGCACTTTTTATTGTCCTTAAAAAAGAATCAAATTCTGCCCCCAGCACAGAATGCTTACATATGCTATTATTGTTAACGTTACTTGCTCTGATGTGCTTGTTCTTGGGATGTGTATGATCAGGACTTTATGGAGAGTAAAAAGCTTTCAACTGTTGCCCCCAATCCTGTGTCAACTTTCATTGTTGGTTTCCCATCCTTTTTACTTATAGAAATACCAAAGCTCCAATTGGTATCAGCCTGAGCTTGCTAGAGATTATTATAGATACAGTTTAACACAATTGGAGGCCATAAATACCCCTATGAAGTTATATCTTGAGATAGAATGGTAAGTCCCACTTCCATAAATAATCAAAACACATTTCCAATCCACATAACTATTAGAATAGATAAGTGTAAATTATTCAGTTCATTCTAATCAACTATTATGAATCAGATAGTGACGCATTTCTCTTCATATAGTGCTGGCTTAGAAATCAGGACACTGTGAGTTAGTTTATTTATTTATTTATTTATTTATTTATTTATTTATTTATTTATTTATTATTTATTTATTTATTTATTTATTTATTTATTTATTTATTTTTATTTATTTATTTATTTATTTATTTATTTATTTATTTATTTATTTATTTATTTATTTATTTATTTATTTATTTATTTATTTATTTATTTATTTATTTACATTTCTATGCTACCCAACTCCCGAGGGACTCTGGGCGGCTCACAACAAGAAGAAACATAAATAACATAGCAATATAGAAAATTTAAAATTTAAAAAAGCAGATTAAAAATACATTAAAAAATTACAAACAAACAACGTTCATGGGCCGACCTCGTCTATCGTCACCAGAGGTCACTGGCCCCAGGCCTGCCGGAAAAGCCAGGTCTTGACGGCTTTCCAGAAAGCCAGTAAGATGGGGGTAGTACGGATCTCGGGAGGTAGCTGGTTCCAGAGAGCCGGGGCCGCCACAGAGAAGGCCCTCCCCCGTGGTTTCTTTCAGTATGAAAGCTGGCTGGATGACTTTGGGCCTGTGTCAGCCTCCCACGTAGACCAGACAGGAAATATGACCAGACGAGCCAATTCTATTTTATTGTAAAGTTACATTAAAAGAGTTTTGCAAGTCTGAAAGTAAAAATCTCACAACGTCTTTTTTACTGCGTGATAAGTTAGGGGGGATCCTTTCTCTGCCCATGATTCAACTATGGCTCTATATGTACATGGGAAGATAAATAATGTGAATGCACATAATTCATTGAAAATACCAAATGTATAAATGACCTGAAAGGAGCAGAAGGTTCATTTGTTCACATGTCTTGATATCATAAATGACTAATTTTAACAATTCAGAATGAATCATGAACAGAAATTGCAAAGTTGTAGCCAACTCAGATATGAATCATGTTATGAAGGGACATGGTGGCTCAGTGGCTAAGACGCTGAGCTTGTCGATCACAAGGTCGGCAGTTCAGCTGTTCGAATCCCTAGTGCCGTGTAACAGGGTGAGCTCCCATTACTTGTCCCAGCTTCTGCCAACCTAGCAGTTCGAAAGCACGTAAAAAATGCAAGTAGAAAAATAGGGACCACCTTTGTTGGGAAGGTAACAGCACTCCATGTGCCTTCAGTGTTTAGTCATGCCAGCCACATGATCACGGAGATGTCTTCAGACAGCACTGGCTCTTCAACTTTGAAACGGAGATGAGCACTGCACCCTATAGTAGGGAATGACTAGCACTAGCATATGTGTGAGGGGAACCTTTACCTTTACCTTATGATGTCTTAGCCCAGAGGTGTCAAACTCACATTGTCACGGCAGTGTCACATGACATATCACGACTTTTTTTCCCCTTCACTAAACCGGGTGTGGGCGTGGGCAGCGTGTGACACATCCGGCTCACGGGCCGAGAGTTTGATAGCCCTGTCTTAGCCTGAAGATAAGTTGGCATTTCAATCAGTTAGCTTCTTAGGAAATACCACAAGCTTCTCAAGGTTAAGATATACTTTATTGTATGTCATTTATATGCTGCATTTTGGTCCTACAAATGTACACCAAGGCAGACTTTTAAAACCTAACACATGCAATACAATAAAATCCAACTTAATTGAATATGAGAGCAGGGAGGGAAAAAACAATAAATCAGGAGTCAGTATAATAAAACTTCCCAGTAGGAGGTAGTTTCCATGTAAGAGTTGGTTGTCATTAACTATCAGGAGTAGCTGTGGACTCAACTAAATGATGTGATCACCTCAGACAAAATCAATCACACAAAATTTGGCAGCTTTGAGTAGAAGCAATTTCACATGGGCAAAAATTAATTTTGGCAATATGGAGCAGGAGCACATTATCACTTTGAACAAGATCAACATTTGGCTCAAATTAGCACAACCAAATGTTTCAATAGGAAAAAAAATAAAAATTTGGCCCAAACAAGCAGAAGCATATTTTTGTAAAGTAAAAAGATTTAATTTGCAACAGTTAATCACAACTGGTTGCAGAAAAGTACAACATAGAACCCAAAATTTTAGGATGGGGGAATTAGATTAAAAGTCAGATGTGATCTACTACAATGGAGGGTGGATTTTTGTCAATGGAATTTGTGCTCTTAGGAAGCCTTGATGTGATCCAGCTGATCCTTGAGGCACTGAATCAGTAGTGGGTTCTAAAACCCTTTACTACCGGTTTGGGGGGGCGTGCACACATGCAATGCTTCTGCGCATGCGCAGAAACGTCCTTGGTGGGTGGGCGGAGCCTCCTGCAGCCGGCGCTACCAGTTCTAAGAATCGGTCCGAACTGGGACTAACCCACCACTGCACTGAATGGCTTTAAGTTCCTGAGGGGGCCGTGAAAGTCTCTGAAATGGGGGAAGGCCTAGAAGCATTCATCACTAGGTGTTGGTGATAGTCATAGGTAGTCTGAAATATTTGAAGCCATGAACTGAATCATTGTCAATAAACTCAATCATAGGTAAAGGATTAGATCAGCTTATTTTTGATAGTTTAGATAAAAATGAAAATATTTTAAGTTTGGGGGTTCAAACTGAATTGCATGGAACCCTAGAGTTTGGTAAGGATTTGAATAGGTGTTACAGGTAAAGGAAGGAAAAAACCTTATCTGGGAGGGACAAAGGGGGGTGGTGGAGGATTCTCCACAGGGGATTAAGCCTTGGTCTCTTGCAAGGTGACTTTCCCCTACTCCCTCTCTGCCTTTGTCCCTTGTAAAAAGAGTTCCTCCTTCACTTAATTACTTAGAAGGATTACTATAAACACCCCTGAAGAAATAAAACAGAGGCAGAAGTGCATAGTTGCATGTGTGTGTTTTCCCTCTGGGTACTTACAAACAGGTGTTTTCCACCCTTCTCCTTACCAGGATTAGGGGGGGAATCTCCATAGGGGATTAAGTAGGGGGAAACCTCAGATACACTCAGTGTTCCCATTTTGACACTATTCTTTGGGGCATTCATTTGCAATGCCCCCCTAACATTCATAAACCCCACCTATCTTGATCAAGAGCACTGGGAGTTTTGTTTTTAATGAAACAAATTCCATGACCTGAAAAAGGTTTAAATCTACTGCTCTGAGGTAACATCATACTGCAGGATCCAATCTGTGTCGGTCACTGTGACCATAGTCTTCTCAGCTTTTGGACTTGTGCTGGGGCCTCTTTCTCATCAGAATATGAGAGAGAAGTTCCCTGAGGATGGGCTCCAGCACAAGTCGAAAAGCTAGGAAGACTAAACCTCTGGTCCCAGTGACTGACCCAGGTTGGAACTTGCAACATTATCCTGCGACGTATATATTTGCCTCCCTTCATTCGTAACATTATATTCTTCATTTATTCATCTGACCATGAATTATGAGTAGAGGGCAGGGAGAACTTTGCATTCCAAAAGTTGAAGCCTTCCAAAAAACTCTGTGAAATTTGGACTTCTGACAAAGATGAAGCGATTGGATAAAATATGATCCAAAAAAATGAAGAGATAAGTTGTCTGGGGGGAAAATGAGGAATCTTAACCAATTAATAATCATTCAACTATCATGTTGGCCCCAGACACATGAAAATGTACAGTAAAGCTCCATGAACTGCATCCAAAGATCTCTGTGAGGAGGAGAGGTGGGGAGTATGCAATAGGCCAAAGAGATTACTGGCCAGAAAGTTGGCAGAATGACAAGTGGGGCAAGAAACAATATAGGAATTGGCATCTGCCCTTGCAGAGGAAATGATGAGCTTCTCCATCAACAAATCATCTTGCTACACAATAAAAAGTTATCCACAAAATTAATATGATTCATAAATCTTTGGGGGAAAACAATAGTTTTTTTCTAGCAGGAAAGTTTTGATTTGACATTGGATAGTGGTGTTTTGTAGGAAAACTAGGCTTCAGGAATAAGATTGATTGTGCAGTCACCAAATCAATGGGGAGCTGGTCTTTGCTTCTCCTTTTCAAAGCACATCAGCACAGTCTGCATATTTGGCAAGCAAATAAGGCGGAAGAATAATGAGTGGTTGAGGCTTGAGTCCTACAGAATGTGTCTTGCATCCCAGATATTAAAGCTGATATAACCTAGTCCCAAAATATATGTGCATTGTGAGTCTATGCCTATTGAGAAATGCATTGAGAAAATTAAATAAAATTGCATGGGTTCCTCCTGATTGCCAGTATTGTATTGTAAACTTCTATACTGTCTGTGATAGGTCATCAGCATATGAACAGGACATCAAAAGTTTCATCTATAAGGGGGTTTGGTCATGCCGAGTAGCCAGATCATATATGTTTGCACTAGAAGAGTCAGTGAGACTGCCTATAGTGCCAGTATGCTTGAAATCTGGATGACCACTGTATGGCTTCAACAGATGCAGTAAAAGTAAATCTAATGATAATTAGGGGGAGTCGGGGAGTCAGCGCATATGGCAGAGGCTGTGTTTATGTAAGACAAGTATGGATGATGGATTTTGTGCTCATTTTCTTAGACAAGTTGTGTCCAAGCCCCACATTCACAAAAAGGACACTTCAAACTGTTGTTCCTCAGCAGAACAAATGATTCTGAGCATTTTATTTGCATGTGGTATACATTTGTATATACACCGTTTCATATGTGTCCATGTATAAAACTGGAGGTTTATAAAAGATGGGTAAATGGACAATACATCTCCAAACAAATATGCAGCATCAATTAATCTTTTTTTTCCTGAAATTGGTTTCTTTTCTAGAGAAAAATCATGGATTCAAACAACTGTGTTTTGTTAGTTAGCTCTACCAACTGTTAGTTGACTTGTCCTCACTATAACCAACTACACTGGGCATCAGCTGCCATGGATTCAATCAAAAACAACCCAGCAGGACAGAAATTAAAGTTTCAAGTCTAAGGAAACAACAATGTTCTAATATCACAGTAAGCAATAGGAGGAGGAAAACAACCGAAATTGTATGGAGAGATGAAACCAAGGAATACAATAGGAAAAGGCCCATTTATATTCTTACCAGCCATTTTTTTTAAAGATGAATGCAAAACAGATCCTCATATGCTTGAATTCAGAGCACAGGCAGAGATACCTGTGGGAATAGATGGTCCTTCAAATAAGCTCATCTCAAGTGATTTAGGTATTAGTAGATAATACCCAGCACTTTGAATTGTGCATAGAAACAAATTGGAAGCCAAGGCGGGTTATGTATAAAGCAGCAACTGCAACTTGTCCTCTCCGTAAGGAACATTCCTCATACTAGAAATACCACAGAGATAAATGCTATGTACAAATGGCCTTCACAATTCTCTACTGGGGGTAGGGATGAGGTACTATTTCACAAATTGTATCTAAGAGAAAAACATATGTTTTCAGTTTCTCAAGGTGAAGCTAAATATTAGCAATGGAAGTAGCTCATTTTTTCCCACAGGTTTTGCTACAATGTTTGCAACAGCTGCTGCAGTTGTAATGAATGGCAATTGCAAATGTATTAGCAGCCTATTTCTTTCCATGATGCCCAGGCCAGCTTGCCTCAATGTTCTGACTTCTAGACCTGTTAATCCAGTCGCTCCACAAAGTCTAAGGCAGACGACTTCAAACTTGACAACTTTAAGACTTGTGGACTTCAACTCCCAGAATTCTCCAGCCAGCTATGAATTCTGGGAGTTGAAGTCCACAAGTCTTAAAGTTGCCAAGTTTGGGGACCCCTGGTCTACGGTTAGCAACAGAAAAGGAAATATATCAGAAATTTGTTTTATTATATTACTGGGTAAATTGAATCCATAAAAAGTAGCTTTGGCTACTACTAGTAAAATTTTAAAAGCCTTATATTTTTTTTTCATCTTTAATGGAAGATAGAATCGTTTTATCTGTAAAGCTGTCCAAAATTTCTTCTTCCAGAACTTTAGTTTGTATACCTTCTTTAACGAGAATATGAAATGGAATTATTTTTTGTATATAATTTTTATTAAAAATTGTAAATGGGAAGAGGAAAACTAATGCAAACTAATGTAAAGAAAAAAGAAAAAGGAAAAAATCAAAGAAAAAGCAAGAAAATAAAAAACTTGAAGGAAAATAAAAAAACTTGAAAGAAAAATAGAAAACGAAGAAAAGGGATATAAAGAAGTGGTTTCCTTTATTCTTCACAGCAATTTTAAGTATGAAAATATTTTAACTTCTCTTTTAAGATTATATTATATTACTCTTTCTATAACCTATCCTAATAATCAAAACCATAAATCACAAGTTCATTTTTTCTATTTTATGCAAACAGTTCATAAGAAGCTTCTAGTCACCAATAAACATAGTTTTTTCCTCTAGTCAGTTTATCTATTTCAGCAAAATTTGTCAACTTCAGTAACAATTCCTTCATAGTAAGTAGTGTCGAATTTTTCCATCTGTGCATATAGTAGAGGATATTAAATTGAGTGATGTGGCATCAAATCATTGTCAGTTCTTGGTAATCACATAGATTGGATTTGCTCCATGATGATCTATCCCTAACCTGGCCTTTCAGGTTTTTCAACTGTACCCTTATCTCCATTATCCATCTTACTGCTGGTCATCAATTTCTGCTCTTTAACTTTTCCAGCATTACAGCCTTATCCAGAGAGTTAGATCTTCATATGATATAAGTCGAGCTTGCTCATTTGTGCCTGTCATGTGAGAACTCTGAGTTGATTCATTTGATGATCCATTGGTTTATTTTTATTTATTTATTTATTTAAATGGATTTATATGCTGCCCAACTCCCAGGGGACTCTGGGCGGCTCACAACATGTCAATCCATTTTCCAATATAAAAGAAGAACAATTTAAAAACTACAAAAATTAAAAAGCGCATCTAACATTCATAACCAAAGGTCTGGTCTGGTTGGTCTCACTTTCACCCCGCCTGCCGGAAGAGCCAAGTTTTTATTGCTTTACGGAAGGCCAGTAGGGTGGGGATAGTCCTGATCTCTGGAGGAAGCTGGTTCCAGAGGGAGGGAGCTCCCACAGAGAAGGCTCTCCCCCTCGGCCCCGCCATTTTCTTGGTTGTTCACAGTGTTCTCAGGAGTCTTGTCCAATGTTCAAAAGCTTCAATACTTTTCCTATTTACTTCTTCCAAATCCAACTTTTGCTTCCATAGAGGGTCATAGGGAATATGATTGCTTGCAATATTCTGATCTTTGTAGATATAGACATCTCATGGCATCTAAATATATAGTATTTTCCAAAGTCTTCCTGGCTGCTCTGTCAGGTGCTAATCTGTAGTGTATTTCTTGACTGCTATTTTGTTTACTGTTAAGGGAACATGAAAAGTACAGGAGAAATGAAGAAATTGATTGATTTTATTTTGGGAGAAAAATAATGAGTTAGTAGTTCTTTTTAACTCTATGGATGCTATGCTGTCCTACCCACAGAGAGTAGTGAATCCTCTTGTTTTGTGTTTCAGCAAACTGCTTATCAGTGCATAAAGATAAGGATTACACTGTTGCATTCGTTAACCCTAAGCGTTAACAAAGTTGTTCACTTCTGTGTTTTTCAGGAAATAGTTTATAGTTTCATCAGTTAAGTATATGTTCCATGATTTATAAATATGACTATTACCTATGTGGTCTTCGTCCAGGCTGACAACAAAAGGATAAATATAGTGTATAGAGCAGTCCCTCTGGTTATACCATGAACATGACATATGTCATCCTGTGATAAATTGGCTCTGTGTCTGTTCAATTTGAAATCTAAAGCTCTGGAGGCAGAGGTGTTAGGAAGCAGGCATAATTCTGGCAAACAGGGGGCCTCAGATGCACAAAATTAGTGTGCATGGAGCAGATAACAGAGAGCAAGAGCGAGACAGAAAGGAAGTTTGCACACATTTGATGACTTCCTGGGGTCTAGGTGGTATTGGCAGATGTTAGGTGTGAAAAAACATCTGTAAGCATGATAATGAATGTTACCAGAATTTGAAGTGACAACTGTATCAAGCACAAATGCTACCTTGTCTCTCCATTTGCATACCAATTAAATAAAAAAGTAAATATTGGGTTCAGAATTTGTTTGACAACTGATCTACTATGTTTACACACTACACCTGGGTCGGGCATTTTGGCTGCTCAACAGCTGCAGCATCAAATAATGATTTAAGTAGAACTAGGCATCCAGACTGCTACTAAGTGTTTCACTTTAAAGTAAAATTAGAGATGGGTCAAGGTGGTTAAGAAACATGTGTGGGATCTGCCATGGGCTCCTGAGATCTTATTACAGTATGTCATGGTTGGTTTGAACTGTCTCAGTCAGTTGGAAGTTGATAATGAGAGCTTGAGTGTTTCAAAATACTGATATGCACACTTTGGGGAAACCTGTTTCCAGGTTTTCCCAACATTTCAAAACAATGATTTATTAACTTTATAAATATCCCTCAGTCTGCACATATGTGCATAGCATTACAGTTGTTTTTTTCAGACCAGAAACAAAAAAAAATTCACATTCATTTTCTATCAGTCTTTCAAAGTAGACAGGATCAGGACAACAACTATAGAACTATATTTTATTGAGATAGGCTGCAATAAAAGAATCTTGCAAGTCTATCAGTGTCTTTCCTTCTTTCCCTCTTTGAAAAGTTGGCAGGCTGAGGACTAATCTGTGTCTCTTAATAACACAGCCTTTTTGGATTTAATACGTTTCTTCTGCATGTTTCCCCAATGGCTTCTATATTCCTTCTTCAAGGTCAGCTTCCTGGCTCCATGTATGTATATTCGTTCTGAACCAGAGGTGGGTTCCTACTGATTCTAACCGGTTCTTTAGAACCGTTAATAACTCGGTGATGACGTCACGGAGCCAGTTCTGTCAGTGCCGGTCCGTGGGCATCACCATCTTGTTTTTTTCTTCTGCGCATGCGCAGAAGCTAATTTTTGCTTCTGTGCATGCACAGAAGCTGAGTTTTCGGCACTGCGCATGCGCCCGTGCAGCAGAGCCACGTGGCGCGCAGCCACGCAGCACGGGAGGAAGCGAACCGGCGGCGAGGTAAGTTAGAACCCACCCCTGTTCTAAACCAGGTTAGAAACTAAAGTGGAAGAAAACAAGATGGACCTCTCATATCATGCAAACTGCATGCAATAGCATGCACAGGTACAATCATGCTAAACCTCACATCACTTTAAACAAGCAATCAAGTATTTTAAATTTTAACAGAAGCAATAGTAGGTTTTTTTCTATGTACTATAGGTAAGCTAGTGAGGAGCAGGCCATGGAACAAAGGGTTGGTCTTCTTTTCTCCCTTCTCTTCTCTTTGGACTATGCAATCTGTTGACCAGAGCATCCACTACTTGTGTTGCATAGCCTCAATAACAACACATTCTGTCTTTCTTACTGACAGGATTCAGTAAAATGATTTCTGACTGGGTGCAGATGGGGTCTCAAAGAGTGCTAACCATTTTGCCACACACAATGCCTTCAGTATAATTTTGGACTGAAATATCATCCATAGGGAAGATGAATGACATCATTCACTCAGGGCCAAAAATTGTGCAGACATTCAACAATTCCAAAGAAACTTCTCACTTCTGGAACAGCTGACACGTAGCATTGTTCAGGATGAAAGTGAGACTGTCAGCAGCACAATAGATGTGTGGAAGTCTTGATTATCTGCTATAATTCTAGCTTTGACACCAATCTACCGTCCACTCATAGTTCTAGTTCCATTATAGCCTTGGTCTATTTTGCTGTGTCCAGTCCATTATTTCCAAAGGTGCTTAAAATTCTATGTGTCAAACAGTTCCTGAGTGATCTACTTCCAAAAAGCCACAGAAGGACTCTTTATACTCGGGCAATACTCACTTGATGGCTATCTGTAGTTACATTGTCAATCACCTAGTTAAGCTGACCTTTTTAATAATATCTTGGGTTGTGGACATGATTATAAAGAAAAATTGACCTTTCTTTATACATTTTATGATTCCATCCCTGACAGAGTTAAAAAGAACATTAATCAATTTATTTTGCATGTCATAAGTCAGGTATGTTATTGTTCTGTCTTTCCTACTCAACAGTTTGCCCATCAGAGGATCATATTTTTCAGGGAAGCTAATAACTAGGAGTGTCATGTATAAGTAGGCAGCCATGAACACTGAAATTATAAATACATTATAAAATAAATAAATTTCCTAGATCCACCTGAGTATATATTATACTTCCTGTGACTTCCAAAGGTGAGGTAAAGGAAAGTCAGGATCAAGATACTCATAATCGGACTGCATGGGACAGTAGTGGACAGGGAAGGAGCCAAAGATCAGATTGCTCTGATCTTCTAGAAGCAAAATTGAAATAATAACAATAATACAGAAATCCACAAATAGAAAGTCAGAGACAGTCTCCTTTATTCTACTTTACAAAGTATTGCACATAGATCTTATTGTTTATATATTATAGAAAATTGTAAAAATAGAATTTACCTATTTTTGTCTTAGAGATCATTGCAAATGGTGTCTATCTACAATTTACCATATTTTTTCTGAGTATAAGACGCATCTTAGTTTTTGGGGAGGAAAATAGGGGGGGGGGAAATCTGCCTACCAGGTATTCATCTGGCTAGCGTCCTTAGTCTGGTCAGCTTCAGCACATTATTTTATCCCCTGGTTAGGACTTAAAAAAACCTTCTTCGGAGAGAGTAACAATGAAAGAGCCTGCAAGACAGTAAGAGCTGGGAAGATAGTTAGCACATGGTTAGGGCTAGAAAAAAACTTTTTCAGAGCAAGTAGAGCAATGAAAAAAACCTGCAAAGACTTAGGGCTGGAAAAATCTTCTTCAGAGAGAGTAACAATGAAAGAGCCTGCAAGGTAAGAGCTGGGAAGATCATTAGCACCTAGTTAGGGCTGGAAAAAAAGCTCCGAAAAAGTATAAGACGCACCCAAATTTTCAGCCACTATTAGGGAGGAAAAAGGTGCATCTTATACTCCAAAAAATACGGTACTTACTCTTCCCCTTCCTCTTAATTGATTCACACTTCCTTCAAATAATTTGCAATTTAATTCTTCTAGTATTTTTTTCATTCTGGTCAATCACTTTTATAATCATTCCATATTCATTCAGCACCCATTCATTCTTGACTGTATCCCTTCTTCTTTTACCACACACACACTTCTGAAGTTCCTACTGCAATCATACTCAATTCTCATTTCTAAGTAGGCAGGAAAACATTCTTACACACCTTTCAACAAACATTTATTTCTTGCAGAAGATAATATACTGCCCATTATATTTCTGATATTTGCACATTCTAAAATAGTGTTTCCTAACCTTGGCAACTTGAAGATGTCTGGACTTCAACTCCAAGAATTCCCCAGCCAGCGAATGCTGGCTGGGGAATTCTGGGAGTTGAAGTCCAGACATCTTCAAGTTGCCAAGGTTGGGAAACACCTCCCCCCTTTCCCATCTTTAATAAACCTTCTATTCACACACAAATTCTTCTGCTTGCTCTGCTTTTTTAATATTTATTTATTTATAACTTGCACTTGTTCTCTTCATGTTCCAATGAAGCACAACTACCTTGAGTTTTGATAGACTAATTTTCAGGTTCTTTTACATCTCTGCATTAGTCTGTTTAATATTCCTTTAAAATAACTCAGGTTATTAATGAAGAATATAGCAGAAGCTTCATACAGTTTGGAAGCATTACTGCTTCGGACAGGAAGGTGGTACAGAGAATGGTGAGGATGGCAGAGATCATTGGCAGCTCACTTCCGTCTATCCAGGACATAGCATATAAGCGATGCTTGAGCAGGGTCCTCAGTATTATCTGGGACATTACACATCCTCTTCATGACCTGTTTTCCTTGTTACCTTCTGGGAGGAGGCTTTGTGGTATCCGAAACAGAACATCCAGAGCAGAGGTGGGTTCCTGCCGGTTCGGATTGGTTCTATAGAACTGGTACCGGGAATTTGTCCCCGCTTGCTGAACTGGCAGCGATGGCCAGCTGGACTCAAAGCTGGGTTTTTAGCACTGCGCATGTGCAGGCGCCCACGCGGTGCGTGAGGAAGCGAACCGGCAGTGAGGTAAGTCAGAACCCACCCCTGATCCACAGTCAGTCCGTTTTGTTCCATACAGTATCAACCTTGTGAACTTTCAAGCTTCCGTGTGTGCGTGTGTGTGTGTGTGCGTGTGTGTGTGTGTGTGTTGTATATGTATATGTATATATGTATATAGCATGTGTATATGTGTGGTATGTATGTGTACACTTTTGAAAGCAGACAACAAAATTGCATTTTTAATGTGTGCCAATGTGCCCACAGTAAAAAATGACAATAAAGGTTACCTATCTATCTAAGGTTATCTACATGTACCATCACATCCCAAATTAAATTTAGCATCATCATAAGCATTCATTATATATTTATCCATAAACATATTAAACAGTCAAGTGGATATCATGTATTCATGCCTTACTCCTTGCTCAGAATTTGCTAAACATTCTATTTATTTCTGTCAACTGCAACTGAAAAGATTCTTAGTGACTTATCCATAAAAAAATAATTAATTGCTGTTCTTGCCCTCTTGAACAGCATCTCCCAGAGAAATTCATGGCACCCATGGGGTTCAAGAAAGCCCTCAAGGCCTGGCTGTGTTCCCAGCCTTGAGGAGCCCCTATTATATTTTTTGTTTTTAATCTTTGTTTTTATGGTATGCCAATGTTCTTTTTGACCAAGCTACCTTGTCTTGTTTTATATGTTTCTAATTGTCACTCCATTATTGGTTGGATATTGAGTTTTTTCTGGTGGGGGGTGACAGATGATGATGATGATGATGATGATGATGATGATGATGATGATGATGATGATGATGATGAAGAAGAAGAAGAAGAAGAAGAAGAAGAAGAAGAAGAAGAAGAATACACATCCCCACAACTACATGCTACCTACATGCTACCTATAATAAATATCATTTGTTTATACATTTATACATTTGTTTATAAAAAAGAAAACAAAAATCCAAACATGTAATTCTACTGTACAGTACAGAAAATAAAAAAAGCCTTGAAAAACTACTTCTGTTTTGTTTATTTCAAGAGAGGTGCTTCATGTGTTCCTTCTTCTGAAGGATTTGCACAGTTCCAGATTGTAATCAAATACTACTCAAAATATGGAAAGGGAAAGAAAAATCTCATTTTATTTCCCAATTTTGACTTGTTTTCCCTATGTGTCTGAGTATGCATTTTAATATCTATAGCAAAGTGAATATGATATTTTAAATACCTTAACATACCTTAAATGTTATGGAGGCAATCATCTTGAATACAAATGGATGTGTTAAATATGTCTGTATTTAATTCTTACTAGAAATTAAGATAAGTTATATCTTTTAAAAAATGAAACAATAGAGATTAGCTCATTTATATGGCACTTTACAAATCACAGTAAAACAATGTGTCAGTGCTGAAGAAGCAAAATTCCAACAGTTTCATGATTTGAGAGCACAAATACTGATAAGAGATATCTTAAATTTATTGTGAAAAGAGTCACTACTCTGTAATACATGCCAGCAACAACAAAAAAAATTATTGTTCTTTTAGTGAATGTGGATCTTTGGTTTATTATTAGCATTTTGTATTTTCTAGTGCTTCTTTTTCCTTAATCCTTACAAAGATGTTGATGTCTCAACCATTTTCTCAAAATGTGAAGAACAAGTATTTCCTAGTGAAATCAGGGTAATATACTGGGCTTATTGTAGGTGTGCATCAGGGGTGGGTTCTAACTTACCTTGCCGCTGGTCTGCTTCCTCCCGTGCGCATTGCACTTCACACAAGCATGCATGCATTGCGCTTCACACGAGCATGTACACATTGCGCTTCACACAGGTGTGCGGCCCACACGCGCACGCATGCGCAGTGCCAAAAACCAAGCTTCTGCGCATGCACAGAAGCCAAAAACAAGATGGCGGCACCTACAGTGCCACCGAGAGAGCCGGTTCAGGGACATGGCCAACTGGCGATCACTCCCAGTTCGATGAGGGGGGGAAATTCCCACTAGCGGTTCTATAGAACCGGTCCGAACTGGGAGAAAACCATCTCTGGTGTGCATTATCTTTGCCTTAGTCCTCTGCCTGTTTAACCTTTCATTTTCTCTAGTTTTTTTATTATTTTATTTCTAGGGTTATAACTTACCAAGCTCAGCAGAGTCATACAAAGAGCTGGGAATACACCTGGGGGAAGAATTCCATTAATAGCTATTCAAATGTTTCAATGCATTTGCTTTGCCATCTCCCTCCTGTATTCATATATGTTGTAAAGCATTTATGATCAAACCAAGTAAGCAGAAACAAGATGTTAAATCAATGTACCTTAAAGATTCTGATAGATTTATTTATCATATTAATTCAATTCAAATATAATATGCAACACGAAAAGATCCACTCCAATATTCATAAGTACCATTGACAAATCAAACTTTTTTTAGCCACTAAATCAAAAATGTGACTTTGTTTCTGAAGCCCCTGGTGAAAATTAGAATAATAGGGGTGTCACTATTGTTGATAGCAGGCATTGTTTTGGGGTTGCCATCTTTGTTCTGCAACAGTGTTGTGACATATACCGTATTTTTCGGAGTACAAGACGCTCCTTTTTACCCCCAAAAAGAGGGTAAAAACTTGGGTGCGTCTTATACACCGAATGTAGCCCCACCCACCCACCCACCCACCCACCCCAACCCTTTGGCCTTTGTCTTCCAGCAATTTATCTGCTTACAGCAAACAGGGAAGAGCCTGTAAAGCCAAGCAAGCCATTAGCAGCTTCCTGACCTACAGCTGATTTGCCATGTGCTAAAATGAAACTGAAACTAGCTGCAAAGAGGCAAATAGCTGGGAGAGACACACAGATTTTTATTTTCTGCTGAACTGGATGCAAGGGGGTAAGTGAATAACTATAAATGTCTGTAGAATGTTCAAATTATTAGACTTATTTTTTAATGACTGCTTTATTATTGTTCTAGAGCCAGGGGTCTCCAACCTTGGCAACTTTAAGACTTGTGGACTTCAACTCCCAGATTTCCACAGCCAACTTTCTGGCTGTGGAATTCTGGGAGTTGAAGTCCACAAGTCTTAAAGTTGCCAAGGTTGGAGACCTCTAGACAACTTAACAAAATAAAGAAGCTTTTTAAAACAAATGCTTGCTCTGAAGAGGTCCAGTGCTATTGTATCTTCTTTTAAATAATAGAGAATAATGTATACTTCCAGAAATTTTAATTAATTTTAACAGCTCTGTACAAGCATAGTCTGAAATGTAACAGTGTCCTGTTTAGTATTAGAGTAAAATCCTGACTTACCTTGGAGTAGATCTATTTAAATAATTGGGAGGAGTTAGTGAGACTTTTAAGAAAACTTTCTGGCATAATGTACATTTCTCCAATTCTTTGCTATTTCTATGGGTCAGGCACACATGCACAGAAATACACAGCAAACAGTGTATACCATCTGTGCTGTTTGCTGTTTGGCAAATTGCTTCGTGGCAGAGGCATTTTTTCCTTGTTTTCCTCCCCCAAAACTAAGGTGCGATTTATACTCTGAAAAATACGGTAATTCAGAGGCATTGAGATTACTTGAAAGAAGCCAATATAGAGTTAAAAAGAACTATAGCTATAGAGGCCATTTATGTATAAACTCTCACCAATTGGCATGCCCAGACAGGGAAATTTATTGGTTTTTGTAAAATGCATATGTAACCCATCATAATCTAAACCAGTTCTGAGCCCATTGAAGCACTACAGACTGGGGAGACTCCAAAAACCAATTGACGAAAAGATTGTGCAATGCATCAAGGCAATAATGGCATCTTCTCTGTACAGCCCCAAATCAGATGCAATCAGTGAGAAAACTAATATCTTTTCCCTTCCTGAATCCTACAACATAAACTTTGTGTTGGCATCTTTATAATGTCTTCTCAGATTCAACCTTCAATCCATGTTCAAGCTCCTTACCATCAGGGTTCAGCACACATAATCATTCCTATATCATGGAACATCATGAACTTCCACACAGGACAAGATTCTCTTAGGTGCACTATATCAAGCACATGGAAGACTGCAATTCCATGCTTCTACCAGATGATTAATGAAAATGCTAGTCAGGTTTGGGAAAATATATCTCAGAATTGCCTGAAACTGACCTGGATTCATCTGTCTTTAGGGAAGCAGAAAACCACCAAAAGAATGTCTCTTTACACAGCCATTCAGGACAAAGTACATCAACTGAAAATGTTTATACATTCAGTTAGTCTAAGGCAGTTTCTCAACTTTGGCAACTTTAGAATGTGAAGATTTCTTGCTGTCTGAATAATTCTGAGAGCTGAAACCCACAAATCTTAAAAGTTGCAAAAGTTAAGAAATACTGATCTAAGATATACAGTTAAATCCAAAGTTGACACCTGACACCAATCAATAATTGCATCATAAAAACAAATTAGCTTTATGTAACATATAACATATGTAACTTCTGGATGTGTTGGAAAAATTGCCACTTGTAACTACACACATGAATGGAAAAGAATACATCTTAAAAGTGCAGAAATTGACTTCAGAACAACTGACATTTGTCAATTGCCAACAATGTGTCAACATCTGGGCATTGTCATTGTCCTATCAATTGTTCAGGCTTTATTCTCTGAATCTATTGTAGGTTCTTTACATTGCATTGATATTGTTCTTTTTATTGTTTTAATGTGTTAACAGCTACCCATAGTCACATCAATGAGAAGAGCAGCTGTGTTTTAATAAATAAACAATATCAGTAAATCAATAAATGTTATGGCCCTTAATTTGTTTGTTTCAGTCTCTGATCTCATTGATCTGATCTCATGGTCTGGGGGCTCAAAAGCAGCTTTGGTAGCCATCCAAACCAAAAGATATTGAGGGCAGGGGCAGTAATCTTTGTTAATGGCCTTCGTTAGCCTTAACTTCCATGAATTGGTCCAATTCCCTTTCAAAACTGTCAGTGTATTGTTTGGTAGTGCATTGTTTAATTATGCTCTCTTCATTTTGGAATTTTCCCACTTCTTTGTATTGTTCTGTTTCATCCTTTTCTCCAGTCTGAAAGGCTAATGTTTATCCACAGTATACGTTTACAACTATTTTCATGCATGTGTTACCACTATTCCTTTAATAAACAGCACTCAAAGGTCATATTGGTACATGTAACACCAGAAGTGTGACAGTTGTCTGCTTTAATTCAGTTTTCTTATTTTAAAACTTGCTCACAAGCAGTATGAAGGTCATTTCAACATTTCAAATGATGCACTTGGCATTAGGAAAAGAATTTTTTAAATGCCTGGCTTTTACAAAGTTTTATTTTCCTCTTCATTAAATTTTATGGCACAGTTATTTTCTGATGTAAAATACTTTCAAGCATATTGTGATACAAAAATACTGTAGCAGTTTCCTCTATCCATATCGCAAGATGACTCAATAGAATCTGGTTATCTTACTAAAAGCACTAAACAGGTATAATACATAACAGTTTTTGTTCAGTAAAAGTTGATTCCTTTTAAAGAGTATATCCAACTGAGTGATCTTAATCGCATTATGAAACTGCTTATGTATGAAGAAAAAAATTCTTCGAATATAGCTTCTATGCATTTTAAAATTATTGCACCCTTTAGAGTCTGTTCACTTAATTTTCTGAATAATATTTTTGAGGAGACATCAGGATTCTAATTTATCTTGATAAAATATGCTGTTTTAAACAATATTATTATTGTTGTTGTTGTTGCTGTTATTTACACAATAATGTGAAATTATAGCTGCCAGTTCTTTAGCTGGAGTTAGCCTTCATACACATCACATTCCTCCCAAGAACATAAGATATTATAATCTATCCTCATAGTATATTTGTGATTACAAGCAGTGAGGGTTTTGTAATTAATTATGTTTAATTATTAATATTAATAGTTAAGATATTATAACATACATTAAACTATTAAATTATAATTAGTAATCATGAATTATTATTATTTATTGAATAGCCAACTCTCCAGTGTGGAATAAAATTAAACTGAACTGAATGGCTAGATTGATTTTTAGATAAATATATTATAGATAGATATCCATATGTGCAGGTATACACACACACATATGCATACATACATACATTCTTACATATATATTCACACTGTACATATAAAACTTCTATAAGTCACTATGCTAAGTATGAAATGATATGCTTATTGTGTATTGTATATAAATATTTATTTTTATGAAATACTTGTTGAAATAAATTCTTAAATGTACAGAATTGCCTCTAGGTGTAAAAAAATCTATTCAGTATCTGTTTTACATCTATCTATCTATCTATCTATCTATCTATCTATCTATCTATCTATCTATCTATCTATCTATCTATCTATCTATCTATCTATCTATCTATCTATCTATCTATCTATCTGCCATCCATCCATCCATCCA
The DNA here is from genome assembly GCA_023053685.1 of Diadophis punctatus similis. Classification (NCBI taxonomy): domain Eukaryota; kingdom Metazoa; phylum Chordata; class Lepidosauria; order Squamata; family Dipsadidae; genus Diadophis; species Diadophis punctatus. Next base: position 35,502,101 of record JALIGW010000002.1, on the reverse strand, counting down.
TCCAGGTTCTTAACTGCCCATCTCTTTTACAGAGGGGCTCTGGGTGATATACAATTTAATCAATGTAATAAAATATTAAAGACTGAATTTTTTTTTTAATATAAAACATTCTAAAATTACAAAAGATGGAGGGTTCCAAGATGGGGAGATTAGGAATTATTAATACAGGCAAGGGGGGATTTCTCATGGGGGCTAACCAGACAACCATGTCTGGGTTGTCCCTGGTGTCCCCCATGCAAGGTTATACAGCCTGGTTTTGACCTCTTTGCGGAAGGCCAAAAGTTTGGAGACTTTCCTCTCCTGTGCAGGCAAGATGTTCCACAAAATAGGGGCAAGTAAAAGGCCCTCTTTTCCTTGACTCCGCCAGTCAAAATTCTTTGACAAGGTCCAAAGCATGCCCTCCCTACCAAACGAGTGGGACAGGCTGATGTGATGGGGCAAAGCATTTTAGCATTTAATATTTGAAAAATAAATAGTTATGCAACCCTAAGTTATAGAATAAAAATTAGGTAGGTTTTTTATGTGCTTTGTTTTATCAACTGGTTAAAAGCAAGGTTACTTTACTATTTTACTTCTATGTTAAAATTCATTACAAAAATATAATTTATAATTTTATATAATTATACAGTGGGAAAGCATGTATTATTATATTGTTTTAAACTATATTTATTAATGTAGACATTGTTTGCAATCTTTATTAATGATAAAACATTCAATAATTCAAAATTCACATAGTACTAATAATCTGCAAAGTGATAAATCACATAAGTATAATGTGAACAGATTTCCAGTTTTAGCCTCTAAGGATGCAACTGTACATGATACAGTGTGCAGAATCATAAAACGTCCATGCCCCAAATGGCATATTGATGATAAATGTTGACTAAGCTAAATTGCAATACTTCACTGAAAAGATGCTCTCTGAATAGTACAAGAAGATAAATAGAATAAGCACCTATAATTGTATTATGGTTAGTTATATCTATATCCAAAAACATACTAGATACTTTTACTATCCTAGGCAAACTGAAATCGGTACCCTGAATTATTGCCAAAGGTAAAGCAATTACATGGTTCTCCACATATTGCATTGATGGATGAAGTCTCTTGTCCATAAGAGATGTTAACTCTCCTTCCTTCCTCTTCTCTTGGATCTCCACCTTCCACTACTCCCAATTGTAGAAAGCTATTTAGATCAGAACCAGTTGAAATATTCTTCTGGTTTTGGGAAAGTAAAGGAATAAGGGGGTTAGAATTTATTGAATAGCCAATTCAATTTTTTTTTCCGGAGGGGGGAGCTAATACAAGACATTTCTCACATTTGGAAGAAATTTTAAAAGCTCAAGTGCAAGAATTTTGATTTCATCTTCTAATTTCCCTCCCAAGAAAGTGCTTTCTCCTGGGAATGCCATCCCAAAGGACTATAATGTCTTCAATCTGAATTGTCTGCATTGAGTATTGTAGAATGAAAAAGATCAAAAGAACTGAGTGGCTTCATCTTTTATAACTTCAATAGAAATGATGATATTGCATTAGGAGACTACACCTAAATCTCTACGCTTTTCTGTGTGATATTACAAAGGCATTGTGGAATAATGTGCTTTGTTGTATTATGATATTTATCCTTTTAGTTTGATATTGGATGATAGCTAAGGTCTGGGCATTCCACCATTTTAAAGAGCATAAACAAGGATAAGAGTTGAATCTAGGCATGACACATCTTCCTTGCTCCTTGCAAAACACGCCATCAGAAGCAAGGAAGAATTTTATGTTATTGCAGTGAGAAGGTATCTTATAGCAAATATCATTCTATTTTAGACAGGTTCACTGTTTTAAACATTAATCCATGGTTTTTGAGAACTCAAGATTATTCCCTAAAGCTCATTAATTCTGCTGTATCTACTGAACAACAACAAATTTAAATACACATACATTTGATATAGACTAGACTGCATCTAGTTCAGTTCTGCTGTAACTCAAGTGAAGAAATGTGCATACATACATTGAAGAATGTCAGGGTGGCATTATGAATAAGTTAAATACTTATGTTTACATTCCAATAAATATTTTAAGGGTCAACCTCCAAATTAGTAGCTTTCCAAATTTGCATTATAAAGCATAGACTATGTATCTCGACTACATTAAAATTTTAAACAGCTCAAGAAAGAAATAAAATAAATAAATAAATTGCTGCTACAAGAAAACTTAAATTTGTCACATATAGTGGAAAAGTAATAATAAACAGCCTGATAAAGAGAACTTTTGATTCTATTTCCAATTCTCTGCTCCTGAACTAGGATTTTTAAAAGTATTTCTTTTAAATAAAATCCATTTCCATACATACAAAAAAGAACAAAAACTGCTTTTCACAGCATCCTCAATGTAAATATGGTGCAGCGTACATCAAATTTCATATACTGAAAATTCTAGTACAGTATAAGTACTTACATTGATTAGCTTTATTTCACTGTCTGAAAAGATCATTCATTTGCATCTTTCAAGCAAACAAAATTCAATCCTGTAACAAATCAAATTTCAAATAATGTGATTATATAATGCCTGTATAAAGTGGCATGCTTAGTATAGTAATACATTATTGCAATGAAGGGGTACTTTAAACTAAGAAGGAAATAATAGGCAACCATCTAACATCCCTTTCTGGTCTAAGTACAGCTCTTGAAAAAGGAACTTAAATAGAAGAACCATCTCTGTAATGACAGGCAGAAAAATTCCAATTTGGAATGGTTTATGGTTCTTCTAGTTCTACTACAAGTTGTCTCAGTCTATAAAGTTCACATTTATTAATATGCGATATATTAAACACACACAACACCTTTTTTTGTCATAATTCTGAGATAAATCCTCTCTGTCAGTCCATGAATGTACTAATGTACTACCAATTTTTAATGTGAGCCAGCTTTTAATTATGTGTCAGAAAAAAAGAACTGCTTTGAGAGATTACTATTAAAATAAAGCTGAAGTGGACGGGAATCCACTTTTTAGTGACATTTTACTCCTTTTTTAGTGACAGGGAAATTTGTTTCTTTCTCACACTCACACATGGATATAATAACTATAAAGTGAAAGTAATACAAGGACAGCATTTGATCTCAGTGACATTTTCAGCTAAGTTTGGTTGGGACCATGATATTGTCCCATTCATTTTCCAGTCCTTCTCCATAGTGGGCGGAGCTAGCCTCCAAGAATGGGTTAAATCTGCCCTCTAGCCAATAGGACCGAGTCTTAAAAAAGGTATAAATAGTGCCCCTTCAGATTGGCACTCCCTCTTTTAATCTCGGTCCGTAGCCAAGGGCATTGTGCTTTTTCCGTGCTTGGAGGCTAGTTCCACCATTGATTCTATCTGTGCTATTGATTGCTTCAACCATCTGTAAGTGATATTTCCACCTTATATTGCCAGTCTCCCCGGAGTGACAGCTGTCATCTCGTCGGGTTGAGCGCGGCGTGGGCAGCTGCCCAGCCGCATATTGCGGTCCCCTGGTGTCTACTTCGGCTTCGGGACCTTTGAGGGAAGACCTTTCACCATCGTAAGCTTCCTGTATTAATTAACTGTCTGGGGGGAAAAGCGTGAAGACTGCTGCCGACAAGCCGCAGAAGCCCCGCGCTTGGGCGGCCATTGGCTTTTCCCCCTCCGGCTGGAGTTCGATCCTCCCACAGCCGGTCGCACGCGTCGTTCCGCGTTCTGGCCGCCCCCAGCAGAGCCCAATTTCTCTGTCAGGCCTACCTCTCCTCTCGGCCGCCTCTCCTGTCAGATTCGGCAGGCTGCAGATCGTCGCCCGGGCCTCTTAATTGGCGGGAAGAGCCGTTACGAACCAGCAGTGACGTCACGGTGGCCATCTTGGAGTCCCCGATCCTCCGCTTCTGATTGGCCGGTGCTCCTCGCCTACAGACGCTAGCTTCAGAACTGCTGCTCGCTCGAGGTGGCCGCGCATGCGCATTGCGCGAAGAGTTCCGATCAAGGCCGAGGCGCACTGCGGCGAGAGAGAGAGACAGACGCCGCCAGGAGCCGTACAATAAAGACGAGCTTTTTTGTGCCGCTGTTCCTGGCCTGACAAGCATGGCTGAGGGGGCTCATAAGCAGGGCAAGGCCAAGTCCAAATCAAGCAGGCCTTGCCCTCCCGAAGACTTGCAGTTGGAGTCAGCCCTTCCACGAACCACCAATGAACACAGGGACAGTTCCCCCCTCGCCTCACCCCCCCCGAAGTCCAAGAAGCAGCCGAAAACGGCTTCCAAAGGGGACGGCCATAGAGGCTCCTCGAAGCCCCCATCAGGAGGGTCTCATGCGGGGTCCCTTTCAACCCGTGACGCCATCCCGGGTCCAGGGGGTGCACCAACGCTGCCACAGCCGCACAGAGCAGGACAGCCAACCTCACCTGACCACGTCTCCCTGGACAGCCCAGGCATCCGACTGCAGGAGGGGGACATGTGGGGGGCTCATAAAGCCACTGATCGCTCCGTCCACCACAGGGCTCCTGCGGCTGCCTACACTGACCCACTGGATGACCCTGCGGTAAAACAGAGGATGGACGATGCTAATCAGCGAGGGATTGAGGCCGCTGTCAAAGCCATGGCCCATTCCTCCCAAGGCCGTCCCACTCCTAGACCAGTTACACCACCAGTCCTGGAGCCTGCATCCATGGAGGAGCTAGAGGATGAGGAGTATTCTGTCCATAGTTCCCCGATCCCTACTGGGGACCTGGACAGGGAGGAAGGGGAAATTGATGAGGGCCAAGGGGGTGGTGATCCTCCCCACCCACAACTGTCGGAGGACGAGGACCTGGCTCCCGAGCCCTCGACATCAACCGCCCTCTTCCACCCTAGCCTTTTCCGCTCTCTGCTCCATAAGGCCAAGGCGACGGCTAACATCCCACCGTCCGCAGCTGATCCCCAAACCTCTGCGGCCCAGGGGGACCCTATTTTTGGCAAGGCCTCGACTTCATCCGCCGAGGTAATTCCGACGCCAAACCTCTTTGTCGACGCCATAACTAAGCAGTGGCAAGCGCCCGCCTCGGGACCTGCGCCGAACGCACAAGATAAACGTTATTTTAACGTCTCGTCGCACCTGGCGCAGCACCTGCCAGTCCCGGCCGTCGATCCTCCCGTGTTGGCCTTATATTCGAACGCTCCAGTTCCCAGAGAGCCTGACGATCTTCTTCGACCGGAGGAGCGTCGGACGGAGTCCATCCTCCAGAGGACACACCAGGCGGCTGCCTGGGCGGTTAGAGCCTCGACGACAGCGTCATTTTTCTGTCGGACTTCACTTAAGTGGTTACATGGCCTTCAGGACCACATCCCGCAGGCCGATACACGGGCTCACCAAGATATTCAAAAATTAATTGCCGCCGCCCAATTCACGTCGGACTCCACGCTACAGGCCGGCCGATTTGCGGCCAGAGCGATGGGAACGGCGGTAGTGGCCAGGCGCATGCACTGGCTCCGCAGCTGGCCGGCCGACCTGCGGCATAAGTGGAAGCTGGCCACGGCCCCAATTTCCGGTCAGTCCCTATTTGGCCCTGCCCTAGACCGTATCACTACGGAAACCAAAGATAAGAGGAAAATCCTTCCCTCTTACACGAAGAAGTCCCAAAATAAGGCCCCTCCCTACCGGCGAGGTTCCAGGCCATCAGAGACCCCGTACAATAGGTACCAGGGCTCCTACTCTTCTGGGCAAGGGCAGTACGGGGCACCCCAGGGGCAATATGGGGCTTCCCAGGGTCCATATGTTCCACAGCAGCGCTCGTCTGCCGACAGGCCATACCGGGGGGGGGGCAATCTAAATGGCCCTTTAGAGGAGCCGGTGGTCGCCCTTACCGCCGGTATAAGTAGACCCGACTCGATCCCTCCCATTGGGGGTCGACTGGCATCCTTTGCCAGTCGGTGGGAGGAAATCACCAATGACGCATGGGTTTTGCAAACCCTGTCGACAGGACTGTACCTGGAGTTTATCTCCACCCCTCCGAGGTTTTTCTTGCGCTGCCCCTTGTCTTCAAACATTTCCAAAAGGGTCCTCGTAGATCAGGCAATTCAGCACCTACTGGACATTAGAGCCATCCAGCAGGTGCCTGAGGACCAGCAGGGGCAAGGATTTTATTCCATCTTATTTGTGGTTCCAAAATCCTCGGGTGGGTGGAGAGCGATTCTCGATCTGAAACGCCTGAACAGATATGTAAGGTACAGGAAATTTAGATTTTAGATTTTTAGATTTTAGATTTATTATTAGAGTTGGAAGGGACCTTGTAGGTCATCTAGTCCAACCCCCTGCTCAAGCAGGAGTCCCTACACCATTTGAGACAGATGGCAGTCCAGTCTCTCCTTGAAGGTCGCAAGTGTTGGGGCTCTCACGACCTCTGCTGGCAAGCTGTTCCACTGGTTGATCGCTCTCACTGTCAGAAAGTTTCTCCTCACTTCCAGGTTGAATCTCTCCTTGGTCAGCTTCCATCTGTTATTCCTTGTTTGGCTTTCTGGTGCAATAGAGAACAGCCTGACCCCCTCCTCTCTGTGGCATCCCCTCAAGTATTGAAACACTGCTATCATGTCACCCCTGGTCCTTCAAATTCAAGATGCACACCCTGCAATCAATTCTGGCGGGTATTAGGCGTGGCGATTTTCTCGCCTCAATTGACCTCACGGAGGCTTACCTCCACATTCCTATTCACCCTTCTCACCGCCAATTCCTCAGATTTTGCTATGCAGGGGTACATTATGAATACCAGGCGTTACCCTTCGGCCTGTCCTCAGCGCCAAGGGTATTCACCAAGGTTTTGGCCGCCTTGACTGCGCACCTTAGGGCTCTTCCCGTGCGTGTTCAGTGTTACCTGGACGATATACTCATCCAGTCCTCTTCCCTGTCTCAGGCTCAGCAGGATGTCCAGGTAACCCTCAACACACTCGAACACCACGGGTTTCTCGTTAATTTGGGAAAGAGCCAACTGTCCCCCGCTACTAGGGTCACCCACCTGGGGGCCATCATTGATTCTCTGGAGTGCAGGGTCTACCTGTCCCAGGAACGGAGAGACAGCATATTGGAATTAGTCCAGCAAGTTCTGGCTCAATCAAGGGTTCCCCTGAACCACCTGTCTTCCCTCCTGGGGAAAATGATTTCTGCGATACATATCGTCCCGTGGGCTCATCTGCACTCCAGAGACCTTCAATGGTTTCTTCTCCCTTTCCAGCGGGCGAATCGCAGCCACTCCCCCGCAAGAGTCAGGATGCCGGTGTCGGCGAGGAAATCCCTCCGGTGGTGGACTTCGCCCGCCCTGAGCGAGGGCTCCGGCTTCATGGAGCCACAGAGACTCACATTGACGACCAATGCCAGCACCACGGGCTGGGGGCCCCACACCGACTCCCTCGTCGCCCAGGGCACCTGGTCCAGGGCAGAGCAATCCCTCCCGATCAACCTGCTAGAGCTCAGGGCGGTCAGATTGGCCCTTGCACATTTTCAACCTCACCTGGTGGGCCGTCACATCTTAGTCTTAACGGACAACGTGACTACGAAAGCCCACATAAATCGGCAGGGGGGGACCATATCCAGGGCCCTCATGACCGAGGCGATGACCCTGGGGCTCTGGGCGGAGCGGCACCTACGATCAATCACTGCGGAGCACATTTCCGGGGTGAGCAACACTACTGCGGACTGGCTCAGCCGGAATGCCATCAACCCGGCAGAGTGGTCCCTGCACCCGGACATTTTTCATCAAATAGTGGCCCGCTTTGGACTGCCGGCAGTGGACCTCTTCGCCACCCCGGAAAACGCCAAACTCCCCAGGTTTGTAACCAGATTTCGGACTCCGGGTGCGGAGGATACGGACGCTCTGCGATGCCAATGGCCACGGGAACTGTTGTATGCCTTCCCTCCCCTTCCGCTGATCCCACAGGTCATCCGGAGGGTCCTCTTGCTGAAAGCGGAAGTCATCCTTCTGGCCCCACACTGGCCACGGCGGACTTGGTTCGTGGACCTTATGTCCCTGTCCGCATCACCTCCCCGGCGGATCCCGCCGACAGAGTGGTCGCTTGCCCAGGGGTCAGTGCAGCATCCAGAGCCGCACTGGCTACAACTGACCGCCTGGCGCTTGAGCGGCTCACTCTGCAACACCGCCTAGTTCCGGACGACATCTCTAAGATCATGTTGGCCTCCAGACGGCCGTCGACGGAACGGATTTATTCGGTCACCTGGCGCACATTCTGTGCCTGGTGCGCGCAGGTGGGATATTCCCCTCTTGATCTCTCAATCATTAACATCATTCAATTTCTACGGCAGGGGCTCGCTAAGGGCCTGTCTCCCAACACCTTGCGCAGACAAGTGGCAGCACTTTCGACGGTGTTGTCCTGCCCAAACCTGGATTCGCTGGCCGCTCACCCACTCTTGAAGCAGTTCCTTAAAGGGGTCACTAGCCTGTGCCCACCTGTGGTGCATCGCTTTCCAACGTGGGACCTTTCCAAGGTTCTCTCGGCCTTAACTGTTGCCCCCTTCGAACCATTGGACTCTGTTCCCTTGTCACACTTATCCTTCAAGGTAGCGTTCCTCATCGCAATCACCTCAGCGCGCAGGATATCTGAACTCGCAGCACTGTCCGTGCGAGCGGACCTGTGTACCTTCCACAGTGACAGGGTCATTCTCCGATTGGACCCGGCCTTCGTGCCCAAGGTGAACACGCCTTTTCACAGGGCGCAGGAGGTCATCTTGCCAGCCTTTTTTCAAAATCCGTCCACAGACTCTGAATGCGCTTGGCACATGCTGGATGTTAAGCGCGCTCTTAACATTTACCTCTGTAGGACATCTCCTCTGCGGCGAACAGAGTCTTTATTTGTGACTTTTCGCCCCTCTATTCAGGGTCGCAAGGCGTCTTCAGCGACGATTGGCCGATGGATCTGGGCGGCCATCTCCTTGGCCTATAAAAACATGGGCTTACCCAAGCCATCGGGCCTGACGGCACATTCCACCCGCAGCGCCGCGACCTCTGCAGTGTGGAGTGCTAGGGTACCTATCGTCGAGGTCTGTAGGGCGGCCACCTGGTCCTCCCTTACTCCCTTCATTCGCCATTACAAACTAGACGTTTATGCTTCGGAGGAGGCGGATTTTGGCAGGCGGGTGCTGGAGGCAGGGGTGCCGTTGAGCTCTCTTCCCAGCCAGGACGATTGATCCCGCCCTAGGGACGCCAGCTTTGGTATGTCCCATTCTTGGAGGCTAGCTCCGCCCACTATGGAGAAGGGACGTTGGTACTCACCTGTGAGACGTCCTTTCTCGTAGGGCGGAGCTAGCCTCCAAGTCCCTCCCACTTGAGTCTGGCTGGGCTCTCTACAGTTATCAGGCATATATAGTTACTCAACTCTTAGATGCAATAATTCACCTGTATATAGTTATACTTCCCCGCTGGGGGCCTGTACATAGTTGATTCTTTCTGCACCTTTTCATATGTACATAATTCCTATTTCTCTGTGATGAGTCTGTACATAGTTAATAAATTGTCTGTTTGTTTTGGAAAAAGCACGTCGAGTCTGACTTTATCCCTCGATTAAAAGAGGGAGTGCCAATCTGAAGGGGCACTATTTATACCTTTTTTAAGACTCGGTCCTATTGGCTAGAGGGCAGATTTAACCCATTCTTGGAGGCTAGCTCCGCCCTACGAGAAAGGACGTCTCACAGGTGAGTACCAACGTCCCTTCACTCTTGATGTGGTTCACTGATTGATGATGCAAGATCCAGTCTACAACAGCAAGCTTGAAAAGGGCCAAGGCCAAGAATTGTATTATATAATCCTACTTCACTACCAGTTTTTTTTTAGTAATGAGTAGAGTAGAGTAGAGTACAACAGCAAGCTTGAAAAGGGCCAAGGCCAATAATTTTATTATATAATCCTACTTTACTACCAGTTTTTTTAGTAAGGAATGGAATGGAATGGAATGGAATGGAATAGAATAGAAGAATAGAATAGAATAGAATAGAATAGAATAGAATAGAATAGAATAGAATAGAATAGAATAGAATAGAATAGAATAGAATAGAATAGAATAGAACAGAACAGAACAGAACAACAGAGTTGGAAGGGACCTTAGAGATCTTCTATTCCAACCCCCTGCTCAGGCAGGAAACCTTATACCATTTCAGACAACTGGCTGTCCAATCTCTTCTTTAAAAAATTCCAGTGTTTGAGCATTCACAACTTCTGGAGTATGGGTATAACCCAGCGGCGGGTTCCTCCCTTACCGGTGCGCTGCGCGCGCATCTCCACACTTTGGGTGCGTGCGCGCTCGCTACACCTGTGCGCCCCCTTGTGCGATTTTGCTTCTGTGCATGCGCAGAAGCAAAATCTCGGCAAAATCTCTCTCTCATGTGCGCGTCCCCTTGTGAGATTTTGGCGCAATTTTGCTTCCGCGCATGCACAGAAGCAAAATCGGCCAAAAATTCATGAAAAAATGGCAACGCGCACGGTGGACCAGCAAAGAGGGCTCCGGAGCGGTCGCGCGCAAATTGCGCAATCAGCCGCTCCCTACCGGAGTTGTGCACCGGCAGCTCCGGCAGGAACCCACCTCTGGTATAACCTTCTCAGATATGATTAAACTAAGACTAAATCTTCTGAAGACAAGTTGTTCCACTGATTAATTGTTCCAACTGTCAGGAAATTTCTTCTTAGTTTTAGGTTGCTTCTCTCCTTGACTAGTTTCCATCCATTGCTTCTTGACCTGCCTTCAGGTGCTTTGGAGAATAGCTTGACTCCTCTTCTTTGTAGCAACCCCTTAGATATTGGAACATTGCTATCATGTCACTCCTTTTCATTAAACTAGACATACCCAATTCCAACAATCATTATTTTATATGTTTTCCCCTAATTAATTGTGAAACCCTCTTTACGAAAAATAAGTTTTATTAAGTTCAATGGAATTTACTCCTTGGCAAGCTTATATACCTTCATTTCATGGCAATACTGATTCTTTCCTGTTACTATTCATATTTCTGTTTCATTCATTCCAAAAACTAATGGAGGGGAAATGCCCTTGGTGAATCAACTACTTTCAATATTTAAACAATAAACGTATAACATCAATCTCCTCTATTCGAAAGCAGAAATTTGTAAGCAGAAAATCCAGGTCTAGTCAAAAATCTCTGGTTCATTTTGGCAATTAAAAATATCTCAATCGAGTTGATTTTCCACACCTTCTCAGATATGATTTCAACCTGTTGGAAAATTATTAGCGAAGTAAGGAAACTACTGTATTTTTCAGAGTATAAGACACACTTTCCCCCCCCCAAAAAAAGTGTGTGGAAATGTCTGTGCTTCTTATACAGCAAATATTGCGGGGGCGGTTGGTGCGGGGCCGATCAGCTATTCTACAATAGGCCACGGCAGCGGTGGTGAAGGGGCAGTGGTGGCGGTGAACGGGTGGCAGCAGCAAACGAGTGGTGGTAGCGAACAGGCGGCGGTGGCGAACAGGCGGCAGTGGCGAATGGGTGGTGGTGGCGAACAGGTGGTGGTGAATGGGACGTGGTGAACAGGATGCAGAAAATGAGCCGTGACAAATGGGCCGCAGCGGCGGCAAACGGGCCATGGTGAATGGGCCGGTGCTACCATGGCAAATGGGCCACGCAGTGAATTATAATTATATCCTATATAATGGATTGGAATCAGAGTTATTTCTTTAAACTCTTAATGGACTACTTCCAAGTAAATAAACAGGATATTACAAAAGTGAGTCCATAAAAATTAATTATGAATATTTTTCAAAATTAAATAAATTTTGAAGTTTGGTGATATTATTATTCACTGGAGAAATCCTGTATATTTTAATAAAATATTCCCCACCTGTTATGAATGTAAAATGTATAGAACTTTATAAATCGATAATTTGTAAATGTGGAACATATTATTGCATTCAACTTCTGGATATATTTGATAATAAAGACAAAAGACAAAAGAAATTCTTCACAGCTTTTTTTTTTAGTCTTTTTCTTTAAATGAGCCTATTCTATAGAGTATAAAATATTCTAACACTAAATTCTAAACCTTTATTAACTCTTTTTATATACTGTTGATTTTGTCTTTCCCTCTAGAATCTCTCATACACCATGATGATGAGAGTTAATGATGAGCAGTTAATGCCCAGACTCTGAGTTTGCTTTAAGTCATTTGCATATATCATTATTTTAACAATAAAACTCCCCTTCTTATTTCCCCTTGTTGTCCCAAGCAAAGAGCTCCACTCCAGAGATTGGAGAAAAAGAAAGGCTGGATCAGTTTATGCATTTTACTGAAATCCCAAATAAAGAGGGAAAGGCAATCTTTCTCATATGAAACTCGACAGTTGCTGTCACAGGTCATCCACTTTGCTCTTGATCACACAATTCTATAATTCCCAGTTGAGCATCTTTACATTTTTTGGCCCAGTGACACACAGTACTCTTGCATTATCATAAAGCACCTCCATCTGCTAGTGAATTTCAGTTGATAGGACTCCTTCCGCAGTCAAAAATTCAATCATGGTACTATGCTTAAAAAGCATGAATAAGATTATTGCAGCCTTTCATTTCACAAACAATGACAACACAACCTTTTCTCATAGGAACTTGCCAATTTTAATACTAGAGCAGATACTAATGAACGTATCAGTGTTGCCATCTAATGGTGGAGGTATTACTTTTCATTCAGACCTCATAATGAGTAACATATGTGTCTCTTTTTTGGCCTTTAAAAAATTAGTCCTTGCTACTATATAAAATAGAATTCTTTAATTTTATATAAAATGTAAAACTATTTTTCTACGTCTTGATTCCCAGAAATGAAGGGAAATGTCCTACAGTAAGGCAGTGATCTAAGCCAAACTAGAGGTTTAAAATGGAACTATCTTTTTCCTTTTCATACTAGCACATCCCTTCCTTCCTTCCTTCCTTCCTTCCTTCCTTCCTTCCTTCCTTCCTTCCTTCCTTCCTTCCTTCCTTCCTTCCTTCCTTACCGCCTTCCTTCCTTCCTTTCCTTCCTTCCTTCCTTTCCATTTTTTTTAAAATTTAGATCCATATTCACAATTTCAGTTTTGAGTTTATTGAGTGAAAGGGGCCACACGTTTATCTTTCCAGTATTGCAATATCAGTCTTTTGGCCATAATAAAGGCACAGAGAATTCATTTAATTTGTCTGGTTGTCATATTCCATTTCCTTGGTATGTAGATCAAGAGAATATTATTCTCTGAGAATGTTAGATTTTGCCATAGTCACATTTATATAATCCAACTTTCTCTCAAACATGATTAGTATAGAACACTGTAGAAACATGAGTTTTAAAGAAGCATTATACTTATTACATCTCCAAGAAAATGCTGCTTTTGACTCCTTTTCTATACAATTGTAATGAAGTGCAATGAATTCTAAATATAATTTTTATTGTATAAATTATAATTTGAGGTCCATTCATATTCTTGATATAGAAGTTAAGAAACTTGGCCATTGTTGAGGCTATATAGAAATCTCTAATTCTTTATTCGATTTATTTCTTAACATCTGCATAATATATTGATTTATTGATAATAAATGTATATTAAAACTAATAGTAGGTGGTTTTTGAATTTTAAAAAATTTAACTAATTGTTCTAGTATCTCAGGCAGCGGTTCTCAACCTGGGGGTCGCGACCCCTTTGGGGGTCGAACGACCCTTTCACAGGGGTTGGGAGACTTCCCCCCGCCGCCGCCATTTGGGTTCTTTTACCCTCTGCGCATGCGCAGAATGCTTTGGGCATGCATAGAGATTAAAAGAACCCAAATGGCGGTGGCGGGGCGGGGGTCACGGCGGCAGGGTGGGTCGCGGCATTAGGAAGGTTGAGAACCACTGATCTCAGGTACTCAGAATTTGAAAATGCTGCTGATCCAAACAATGCTGTTAACAAATGTTGTAATTGTAGATATTGCCATTAGGTAATAGTCTGGTAATAGTCTGGTAGATGATATTTATTTTTTAAGACAGTGTGTTAATAATTCATCTTCCTCATCTATCAGTTGGTCCAAAATCAATATCCTATTTCCATCCTTTTTTATAGATATATAACTATTTTTTGCCAATTTTTAAACTTGAGTTTATCCATAAAGTAATTTGGCCTGGGAGAAGGGTCAAATATTTTTTTTTATTAGACATTACCTTCCATAACTTACTAATTGATTTAATTGTTTTCAGAGATACCAGATTTTACTATATTTAGATCTTAATACTTTCCATCCAACTAAAGCAGTGAGGAAATCCAATTTTTTTTACTACTGGTTCTGTGGGCGTAGCTTATTGGGCTTGGTGGGCGTGGCTTGGTGGGCGTGGCAGGGGAATGATACTGCAAAATCTCCAGTCCCACCCCACTCTGGGGCCAGCCAGACATGGTATTTGCCAGTTCTCCGAACTACTAAAAATTTCCGCTACCATTTTCCAGAACCTGTCAGAACCTGCTGGATTTCACCCCGATAAAGGTATAAATCCCAAGTTGCCCAAATCAGAAATTTAACACCAATTATTGGTTTACAGTATTTAACACTTGCCAATAGGTAAGTCCAATGATATAACTCCAGTTTTGTAAATGCAAATGCAAGAACTGAAGTGGAAGGTTATACAGGTAGTTCTTGACTTACAACCACAATTGAGCCCAAAATTTATGTTGCTAAGCAAGACATTTGTGAAATGAATTTTGCCCTATTTTACAACCTTTCTTGTCACAGTTTTTTAGTGAATCATGGCAGTTGTTAAGTTAGTAATATGGTTGTTAAGTGAATCTGATATTCCCATTGACTTCACATGACCCCAGGACACTGCAACCCTCATAAATATGAGTCAGTTGCCAACTGTCTGAATTTTGATCATGTGCCCATGGGGATGCTGCAATGCATAAGTGTGAAAAATGGTCATAAGTCACTTTTTTCTGTGATGTTACAACTTTGAACAATCACTAAATGAACTGTGGTAAGTTGAGGACTACCTATACATCACTGCCGCTTGATTCCAGTTTGATTGGCACATATATACATATATACATACATATGTATACATCAAAATTCTTTCAAATTTTGGGGAGGTTGTCAAAATAGTGTCTTTTTTTTTGTTTGGTCATATGATAAAGCCATATATTTTTGGCATAAAGTAACAATGCTAAATTAATTGAATACTTCTCAGAATAAGGCTTAGTATAGTCATTTACAGGACCAAACCTCAAACTTAAAAATAAATCACTTATTATTTATTTGATTTTAGAAACCAAAATAATAATTGCACAAAGATTGAAAAACTCTAGGTAATATGACATTTGAGATATGAATGAACAAAGTATTTTCAATTGCCAAATTAGGGGGGGAAATGATAAAGTTAAAATATGAGACACAGAGACAGAAAACCCCATTTAATCAAATTTGTATTGGTTTACTCAATAGCAATAGATTATAAATATGGTATATTTTACATATCAGATAAATTTGTACATGTGCAGCACCTCCCTTCATTTATGTTGAGTAGCTGCTTTTTATACTTCGTAGAATTTTTTGGTTTTTTATATATGTCTTGGTTTTATGTTGCAATTACCTGATACAGAAAATATATTTAAGAATTAAAATAATAATAAGGAAGAAACAAATTGATACTCTACCAATACATTTCTGGGTTGTATTGAATACATCCATCTGGGGATCTATTATCACTTTTGCCTTAGCAAAAAAAGAGAACTTGAGACTGTGTTGTTATGCAGCTGCAAAATACGGTTGAAGACTCACTCTTGTTATATGCCAGAAACCCCACAGATGAATCATATCAAATATTAATAGCAGCAAATTTTAAACTGCAGTTACTACAGTCAGAACAATTTGAATATTCTTTGAAATGTTTTAATCAACACTACTGGAAATCAGGTGAGAAAGGTGGAGAGTTTGTTATTTATCATTTGAAACCACAGCAACAACCACAACATAATTCTATATCTGGAATTCAGAATAACAATGGACAGCTATTTACTGAGACAGAGTATATTAATGATTGATTTTATGATTTTTATAATCAAATTTCAAAATTCTGTAACTGAGCAGCAAAATATGAATTTTCTGGAAATTATTGAAATGGAAAAGATTTCCCAAGAGGATAAAAATAAATTGGCAAAATCACTTACATTTCAAGAAATCTTTGAAAAATCCTTCAGGACCAGTTCCATACCAAACCTATGGTCACTAGCCACGGTCATCCCCATCTTCAAAAAGGGAGATCCCAGTCTAGTAGAAAACTACAGACCAATCTCTCTATGCTGCGTCACATGCAAAATCATGAATCAATCATAAACCAATTCATTACCTTCCACCTAGAAACTAACAACCTACTCTCAAACAAGCAATTCGGTTTCAGAAAAAAATTATCCTGCAATCTACAACTACTACACTGCAAATCATATGGACCTCAAAACTTGACCAGGGCAAAACAATAGACGCAATTTACATAGACTTCTGTAAAGCCTTCAACTCAGTGGTTCACGATAAACTACTTCTGAAACTGAAATCCTATGGCATCTCTGGACCCCTTCATGATTGGATAACTGCGTTCCTGTCAAACAGACAACAAGTGGTCAAAATAGGGAGTGCTCTATTAAATCCCATACCTGTTAACAGCTGTGTTCCCCAAGGCAGCATACTAGGACCAACAGTCTTTATACTTTATATAAATGACCTTTGCGATCACAATACAAGCAACTGCATTCTCTTCACCGATGATGTAAAACACTTCAACACCACCGACAACACTGCTATCCTCCAAAAAAACCCTAGACTTTGTGTCAGAATGGTCAAACATCTGGCAACTCCAAATCTCAACCAGCAAATGCTCTGTCCTACACTTTGGCAAAAAAAAATCAGAACACCAAATACAAGCTGAACAGACAAGACCTTGCAGACGACCCTCACACTGCCCACTGCAACAACATCGCCAAAAAGGCTTCAAGAACTGTTAACCTAATCTTACATAGCTTCTTCTCCGGTGATATCACACTACTAACCAGAGCATACAAAACATTCACCAGACCAATCCTTGAATACAGGATTCATCTGTCTGGAACCCACACCGCATATCAGACATAAATACATTAGAAAGTGTCCAGTGATACTTTACAAGAAAAGTCCTCCACTCTTCTACTCGCAACTGAATACCTTACGCAACCAGACTTGAAATCCTGGGCTTAGAAAGCTTAGAACTACGTCGCCTTCGGCACGACCTAAACATAACTCATGAAATTATCTGTTACAACGTCCTTCCTGTCAATGACTACTTCAGCTTCAACCACAACAATACATGAGCACACAACAGATACAAACTCATAGTGAACCGCTCCAAACTTGACTGTAGAAAATACGACTTTAGCAACAGAGTGGTAAATGCCTGTAACTCACTACCTGACTCTGTGGTTTCGTCACCAAACCCCCAAAACTTTACCCTTAGACTGTCCACTGTTGACCTCACCCGATTCCTAAAACATCAGTAAGGGGCGTGCATAAGTGCACCAGCGTGCCTACCGTCCCTGTCCTAATGTTCCCTCTTATCAGTACCCATCTTATGTATATAAACAATGTTATATCTATGTATATTACCAACATGTACTTGACAAAATAAATAAATAAATAAAATAAATAAATATTCAAGTCTAAAAAGACCCTGCTAGATATGTAAGTTATAGACTAATATTTATGTATAAGTACCCTGTTTCCCCCAAAATAAGACATCCCCTGATAATACGACCAATCTGGCTTTTGAGTGCATGGCAATAAGGCCAAGCACTTATTTCAGGGTTCAAAAAAATATAAGACAGGGTCTTATTTTTGGAGAAACACGGTACTAAAATCCAAAGAAGGGCAATGCCAAAGAATGTTCAACCTACGGCACCATTGCACTCATTTCACATGTTAGTAAAGTTATGCTCAAATCCTACAAGCTAGGGTCCAGCAGTATGTGGATCGAGAACTACCAGAAGTACAGGCAGGATTTCGAAGAGGCAGAGGAAATAGAGATCAAATTGCCAACATACACTGGATCATGGAGAAAGCTAGGAAGTTCCAGAAAAACATCTACTTCTGCTTCATTGACTATGCTAAAGCCTTTGATTGTGTGGATCACAACAAATTGTGGCAAGTTCTTAAAGAGATGGGAGTACCAGACCATCTTATTTGTCTCTTGAGAAACCTATATGCGGGTCAAGAAGCAACAGTGAGAATTGGACATGGAACCACTGATTGGTTCAAAATTGGGAAAGGAGTTCGGCAAGACTGTATACTGTCGCCCTACCTATTTAACTTATATGCAGAGAACATCATGAGAAAGACGGGGTAGATGAATCACAAGTTGGAATTAAGATTGCCGGGAGAAATATCAACAACCTCAGATATGCAGATGATACCACTCTAATGGCAGAAAGTGAAGAGGAACTAAAGAGCCTCTTGATGCAGGTGAAGAAGGAGAGTGCAAAAGTTGGCTTGAAACTCAGCATTAAGAAAATTAAGATAATGGCATCTGGCCCTCTCAATTACTGGCAAATAGATGGGGAAGAAATGGAGGTAGTGACAGATTTTATTATCCTGGGCTCCAAGATCACTGCAGATGGGGACTACAGGCAAGAAACCAAAAGACGCTTGCTCCTGGGGAGGAAAGCTATGGCAAATCTAGACAGCATACTAAAAAGCAGAGACATCACCCTGCCAACAAAAGTGCGTATAGTCAGGCTATGGTTTTCCCAGTTGCAATGTATGGCTGTGGAAGTTGGACAATAAGAAAGGCTGAGCGCCAAACAATTGAAGCCTTTGAACTATGGTACTGGAGAAGACTCCTGCAAGTCCCTTGGACTGCAAGGTGATCAAACTGGTCAGTCCTAGAGGAGATCAACCCTGACTGCTCTTTAGAAGGCCAGATCCTGAAGATGAAACTCAAATACTGTGGCCACCTAATGAGAAGGAAGAAGAAACTCAAATACTGTGGCCACCTAATGAGAAGGAAGAAGAAACTCAAATACTGTGGCCACCTAATGAGAAGGAAGAAGAAACTCAAATACTGTGGCCACCTAATGAGAAGAGCCTAATGCTGGGAATGATTGAGGGCAAAAGAAGAAGGGGACGACAGAGAATGAGGTGGCTGGATGGAGTCACTGAAGCAGTCGGGGTGAGCTTAAATGGACTCCGGGGGATGATAGAGGACAGGAAGGCCTGGAGAAACATTTTCCATGGGGTCGCGATGGGTCGGACATGACTTCGCAACTAACAACAACAATATATCAAGTTTGTGTATTTGAATATATCAAAATCACTCCTCCTATCCCTCCTTCTCATTCTGACAGTCCTGAGGAATAGTCTTAAGTCTTCTTTCAAACCAATCCAGATCTGATTTGGGCATAACTGACCTATTTCTTTCCAGATTCTATCTTTAAGCCATTGAAGTAAACCTAGAGCTTAAATAAAAACCAACTATTCCTTCTTACTGCCCTGGAATTCTTTGTCTAGTATGTAGCCTAATGAAAGCTTAAACAGTTTTTTTAAGTTGGTTTAAAAATGGAATTGCCCCAATTTTTTTTCTAGAAACAAATGCTAGAGTATTTATACTTACTGAAAGACTTTTATACTATTCATGAAGCTAATTCAGAATACTTTAAAAAAGATTATTTGTAGTTTGATTTATTCCACATTTTTTCTATCTCTTATTTTAAGGTCTGAAAAAATAATTAAAATGTATATTACTTTTGGAAAAACAGAATTTTATTAAGTATAAGTTTGTTATAAATCAATTATTTGTAATATAAACATCTAGAAAAAGTTTAAATCTCATATTCTTTTTCTTACCCACATAGCATTTAACCTAATACTACAGCATAGGGAATGGTAGGAAGGACGATAAATGTAATTGTATATATTGCAATTTTTTATCAGCATTGGTAACTAAAACTGTAAGACCAGGAAAAATTCCAAGCTAATCAAAAGATCTATCTATACTACATATCAATTTGTAATTTTAGCTTATTGTTTTCATTTTTTTCTGGAGGCATCTGCATAAAATTTATTGATACTGCCTTATTTTAAAAGTAGATTAACAAAACTAAAACAATGATCTCACACTGTAAAATTGGAAAGGAATACTTGAAATGCATTCTGGACCTTAGCCTATGCAAAAAGCAAAATGAAATTAGACCCTGCTTATTATGTATACAGATATAACTCAGTTAAATTAACAAATATAAAGCCATCCATACATAATATGAATCAGTCTCATGGAAAGAATATATTTATAAGCAATAAAATATAGAATACGCATATTCATACTGCAGTTGGCTATGGCCAGTAGGGCAATTTTAATTCTAACATTACAGTAATAATGTAAAAAGACAGAAAAGACCAACTATATTAACATATATTCTATTAATTATTTAACTTCTTACATTAACATTATATATTTATAATACTAATTAGTCATATCAAAACATCTTCAATATTAAGTAGGAAAATTACATCATCATCATCATCATTATTATTATTAAATATGGTACATGAAAATTAGTGTTTGCTGGTTATTTATTGTAGATCAATAGTGCCCCCTTCTGCTGTGAAATATAAACAAATAGAATCAGTCATCTATTCCACAGCTTTCCTTTTTTTAAGGCTGGTCAGGATTTTTTGTTGCTCCCTGCTTTATACAATCATCTCCCCTTTAAAATATATATTGGAATAAAATTCTACTCTTGTATTATCCCAGATTCCTCTTATGACTTCCAAATTTCAAATATATACAAAGATTCAGTTGTCTACAGTGTATATGCTAAGTATTTCCCAAGCTGAATAATAGAAATAACAATTTGTCACTTATTCAATGCAGTATTTTCTTGAAGATTTACTGTGAATAGCAGAAATGGATATAATTGTCTAAAATATATGTTTTCAGCTCATTGATCAACATAAGATTTCATTTTATTTACATATGATACACCTGTAAGGTAGCAATTGCATTTTCCATTTTTCCCACTTGGATTCTAATTCTTTCTATTGATCATTGACCAACTGTTAAGGCTGGAAAGTTAAGAGCCAGTTCGTAAAAAAAAAAAAGTCTGTAAAGCAAACTAATATTAAATAGACATTCTGGCTGAAAAACAGCTTTTTATAAGCATAATTTTTTTTAATGTATAGGTAAAAGATGAAAGTAATGCCCAGAATATATTTTCTTTATTTTTTTTCCCCCAATACGTTCCAAATCTTCACTTACATTTACATTGGTTACTTGAAATCATTTACTTTTATAATATGAAAAATATATCTGGATGCATAAAGCATTGATATGCCACACAAATTTTTTAATGAATTTTCAGCAGAAAATCAAATTTAAAGAAGAGACTGAGTTACTTTCCCCACCCTCCCCAATGCAGCAATAAGCTGTTTGGGAACTTTATGTTTTAGCAATTTTTTTAAAATAAAATATTTATTATATGTTGTTCATTAAATTTGCTTGATTACGTGAAACCATCTGGAGGCTAGAGGGCATAATTATTAACTCTTAAGGATTAGATGGGAGAAGTAAAAGATAATATTCTACATGTGTTGCAGAGTAATAAATATGACCACCTGTGGAATCTGTGTAAAATGTTGGTTCACTGAGATCTGTGTATAGCCGTTTCCATAAAATAATATCTGAAATTAAATTACCATAGAACACCATCTAATTTAGATTCTTTGTAAACAGACCACCCCATATATTGATTTTTTTTTGTAGTGCAACAGCAATTTATTCAGACTTATCTGATTATAATGAGTTTTTTTTTCTATTCCTCAGCCAACTTTTTATCTTTCATTAACTAACTTGATCAGAAAGACCGGATAAATATATTGGTATAACATCACATTATCATACAAGAAAGGTAACTAGACCTTTAGCAGCAATTTTGAAAAATCTATCTCATAACTTTGGAAGAAACCTTCTTCCCCCCCTCTCCCCCACCCCCGAGTCAGGATTTCTGGCAACTGAATCAACAAATCCAAGCACTGTCTAGGGAAATTTTTGTGGTTTGCATTGCTTTTTTCCTAAGGCTGAGAACACAATGATACAAAAAAATGTCAACACTTCATGTACCTAATAGTAACAATAAACAATACTTTATTCTTGTATCAATAGCAAATGTATAAGACATTCACTCTACATTCAATAATGGTACTATTTCTCATCTATCCCCACTTAGAAATATTTATTCTAAAATGGAAAACTTCCAATGTCTTAGAGTCTTATGCGCGTGAAGCTTTTCTTTTTCAGTGCAAGAAGGCAGTATATAAATCAATTAAATAAATAAAAACATTGTAATGAATGAAAAGGTAAAGGCTGGATGTTAGAACAAAATCAGCGAGTGTACTTGAAGATTAGTTACCAAGGCCCCAAGAAGAATAAAATACATTCAATCTCAAGATATAAAAATACCCTGAGGGATTCTCCTTAACAGTAATGAGAAGCTGCTCCTTACACTAATAGCATCATCACCTAATACTATATTCTGGCTCACAATCTATTATTTTCTCCTGTTGAAGAACTTAGCAGATTGGCTATGGTGATAAGGAGCTGGGCCCCCAGGGACAGCCCAATAAAACTTTGAAACTCACCTCTGTGATTTCTTTCGTGGTTCAGCAACCTATAATGATTGACGCAAATGCATAGGTTTAAAATGGGGGTATCTATTAAAACTGGAGCTATTCCTTCTTTAATTATTTAATTAAATCTAGCATAGCATAGTTTGCTATCAAGAGTCAATTAAACTGAGATGGGCAGCTTTAGAATAAATAAATAAATAAATATTATTTCATTCCCACTATAGACATTTTGTGGACAATTAACTATCCCAGTCCTTGTTAGTCCTCATTTTAATGTTCCCTTAGGATATTTTTCTTCCTTTTGGTTTTGGTTTTATATTTCTGTAAATCCTGACTTTTATCTAACTTTGCCCTTTTGTTTCTCAGTAACCTCATTTTTGTTACATAGCTATTGGTATATAATATCTGGAAGCAATATTAGAAGGTTACTGTTGATAAAGAGGGACAGAATCTTCTGGGAATGAATATAGCTCAGGCTTCAGTTGAAAATGCAAACAAA
Source organism: Diadophis punctatus similis (assembly GCA_023053685.1). Classification (NCBI taxonomy): domain Eukaryota; kingdom Metazoa; phylum Chordata; class Lepidosauria; order Squamata; family Dipsadidae; genus Diadophis; species Diadophis punctatus. Next base: position 35,479,002 of record JALIGW010000002.1, on the reverse strand, counting down.
GCTATGCAAAAGGGTTCCATGTACACATTACATCTTAATGATCATTGCTGAGCATTCTAGTAAGAATTTTGTAGGGAGAAAAAGGGTCCAAACCTAATTAAACCATCATGTATTGGAAAGTGCTAACACTGGAATGGTTTCCTTTGATGTGGCTCCCAAAGGCTACCAATGAATGAGAGAAAAAGAAACTCGGTATGTGTCCCTCAAGACAAACAAAGAACTGAAGTGATTAAGACGATACCTTTTATATTTTGAATAATATTTTCAAACACCTATTGGCTTGATTTAAGAAAAGAAAAGCTGCAGTAACATGAAGCTAAGGAATGTCAACCCACTTACAAATAGTCTTCAGGACACTTTTGAACTAGGAAAAAAAAATTTTTGTAAGGGTGAAGGGATCATGGCTGGGGTAGAGACCAGTGAAACACACTGATACAACAGAGTAAGGCAACAATTTAGGAGAAGAAAGTACCTGATGACCCTAACAGTGCCCAGAACATGCTACTGATGTCATTATACATGTCATTATTCATATCTTAGCCAGCAAGCATTGCTGTTAATGCTGCACTAAGGGGTGTTAACCAATAAAATTGCAGAGTAAATAGTAGCACATCAGATTAACAGAGTTGGAAGGGACCTTGCAGGTCATCTAGTCCAACCCCCTGCCCAAGCAGGAGACCCTTACATCTGCCTCTACCTAGGATCGAACTCACAACCTCCTGATTGTGAGGCAAGAGCTCCACCTCTAGGCCACAGCAGCTGGGTGTTGTCTCTGAGACAGTCTCCACTATTCTCTCAACTAAAAGTATTTCTGGGTCTTTGGAACAGAGCACAATCTCTACTGATTATCTCACCAGGCAGGAAGAAACCAGTTATTCAAATATCCTGGACCAGGGGTCTCCAACCTTGGCAACTTTAAGACTTCTGGACTTCAACTCCCAGAGGAAGCTGGCTGAGGAATTCTGGGAGTTGAAGTCCACAAGTCTTAAAGTTGCCAAGATTGGAGACCCCTGTCCTGGACAATACCCTTAAAACCGTTCAAAACTTACCACTACCCCTTTTCTTTTCTCTGTAAATAAATTAGGATTTGGTGCATTTGTTTCTATAATTTAATCACATGTTCCCACCTTAGTAAAAAGCCAGTAGAAAATTGTGGCTCTTTTCACAAGTAATCCCACAGAAAGCATTAGGCAGTAGACCAGATGTCAGGGGATGATGACATTTCATTTAAAAAGAAGGCAAATTAAATTGTTTTTAAAAATTGGAAAACTGACATAATAAATAATCCTCATTTATCAACTGCCTCACTTAGCAACTGCTGCGGTTATGATAATGATGGGAAAAAAAACTTCATGACCAATCCTCACATTTAGGAATTTTGTAGTAAAGCAAAAGAAAGCTGATGTAAGATCATAAGTAACAGCCTCTTATTGACCATTTTATTTAGCAATCAAGTTGCTAGTCCCAATTATGGGCACTAAACAAAACTATCTATAATGGACAAGAAACTGAGATACAAATCAGAAAGTTCCCTGTTCAGCTTTATCCCCTGGTATTAATCTTTCCAATCACACTCTGATTCTTATATCTGCAAAAACAAGGAACAGTATTAAGAATAAAGTACATGGGAAGCATATTTTAGCATACCAAGATTCTATCTACATTTTATTTTAAAAGAATGCCAATCACAACTATGCTTTGGTGGTATCACATATATTATAAGCTACTTAGACTTCAAATTGCAGCTGATACGTGAAGATGAAAGTCATCTTGCTTTCAAAGGAACCTGTTCAATATATGTTTTAGAATAATATAAATGGAGTACTTATGAGAACATGTCCAGGGGGCATCTGCAGAGGACAAGGGTCAGTTTAAAAAGTTATGGGGACATTCATGACCTTACCCCTTTTGTACATATGCCAATAACATATGCACGTGCAAAGGGACAGGACTTCAATCACAACTATCATCGTCTTTTTAAGGTCTCTTGTGGACAGTGTTGAATATGTCAATTGCAATGTACTACATTGTAAGACTGAAATTATTTTATGCCGTACCACACACTCCATTCAGCAGTAAGTCTTCAACATATAACCATGAGGCTTTAGTCAGATGCATTGCTTTGAGCTAAAAAAAATTGGAGCATGAAACTGGAATTTAGTATATGACGAAAAGTTCAACTATTCAGTTATAGATATGAAATTCTTTAATATTTCATTTAGTCCGAATCTATAGCAAATTGTTTCTTCAATTAGAACACAGATCCAATTGCCATTTATAATTGTCCAGATTTTGCAACATCAGCTAAAAATTGCATAACATCAATGTAAAATCTATATTTTTAAGACAATATGTGTATCATGAGAGAATGGACTAAAATATATATCAGAATTTAAATGTGATTTTTTTAAAAAATACAATTGTATAGCTTGTATCTGGTACAGACACAAGATAGAATCAACTATATGACTACATGTAAATCTAACATCTAAAAACAAATTAGGTGTTAATTTAGGATATAAATTAGAGCTTATATCCTAAACTACTTTAACTGAATTAAAACTATATTACATTATACCTGACAGTCTTTTAATCATGTTATTAGTTTATATTTCTTCCTACTACTGCTATATACTAAAATGAAGGCATGCAACATTTAACCATTCAGCAAGCATACAAAATGTCTGAACCATTTAGCAAAAATTAACCTGTTTATTCTATTGTTTTTTACACAGAAACAGGATATGCCTTTCCCTAAGAAATGAGGTCACGTTGTACTTAATTTTATTTAAACCACTTTGTCACCTTTCCAAGTTAACATTTTCCAAAAATAATATTTCTGTATGGATCATGATTTTAGAATCTTCTACAATGTCACTCATCCAATTAAAATAAAGCATCACCAAAACTGAAAATATACTTCCCATATTTTGATCTATAATTGTAGATAAATACTTTGTAGGTCAAATAAAATTCTCATTGTACTGCTATATGCAATTACTTAAAAAAAACTTTTTAAAGCCATCAAGTTTCAAATTACCCTCTGAATCCCTTGTCTGTATGTGGTAGTTTGGGAGGGGGGGAGGAGGAAAGGGTTATAAGGATAACTTTGTAAACCAAAACAGGAAATGGGTAGTACAAATAATGAGAGGTTTAAAGAAATAAAAAAGCAAAATAATTTACTGCATATGCTTTTAACAAATAAAAACAATATAGTTTAAAAATAACTAAAGAAAGATTAAGTACTTGAATCAGCTTTCTATATTGTACTTTGACAGGATGTCAGGAATAACCAACTTCATTGCATTTATTAATGATGACAGAAAGAACAAAACATGGCAATGCAATGCTCATCAGTTCAACTCACCTAAAAATTAATTATGGCCATCATGAGAATAATTTTTTCAATGTAGCTATGACATCTACAAATTCAGATAACCCATAAGACATAAATCTAGAAGTAAGATGTCCTTGCTACATTTGAGGTTCCTGTTTAAATAGCAGATTATATTTTTATATTTTTAGTTTCTTTCAGTGACACTGGTGTTCTCTATTACAATAACCTTGGAGGAGGAGGTTAAAGAGGGTAGGAAAGCACGTGATGGTGAACAAGAGTTTATGATGTACAATGTAATAAAAGTAATAATTAGTTCTTCAATAAAAAGTCTTAACAAGAGTTCAACACAGAGAGACAGACTGGATGAGTTAAATATTGTGATGTATAAACCTAATGCTATCATTTGACTCTTCAAATCTCAGCCTCTTTTTCTTCCACGTTTGCTGATTAGGCTAAAGATTCATATAATATAAATCCTGACAGAAATGTGATAGACAAATCAGTCCATGTTCACAGAGAGCCAGTTTTGTTTCTCACAAAAAAAGCAAACATAAATCTTTCTTAGGTGACTATACGTTGAGCAAAGACAAACTTGTGTCATCCACAAGACCATAGTTCCTATTAATTGTAAACTAGCTACAGCCAGAACATCTGGAAGGCACTGTTTGTTGATCTTTCTCACCATGCCCGTTGTTCTTGAAGCACTGGCATTGTAGCTGAACACAGATGTCTATTGTTACTTATCTTTCACTACAGCTTCCTTTATTACAAAGATAAACCTACTGATTTCATAGTAACATCTCTGACCTTTTAAAATGTCTAAAATGCCCATATTAGTTTGCATTAAAACTGCTAAGGAAGTCTGATCAGTCCAGTCAGAAGACTACTAGAAGCCTTATGTAAGTTGCTCTGATTCTCAGGATATGTCTAATCATAAATGCAACTTGACTGCTGCTGCAGCCTCTGTGGAGGGCTAAATTTGATAGTATACGGAAGCATCAATCATCTCATTTACTGACTGGAACTGGTCAGTGAGGGCACATTGTTATTTTGTGTCTAAAAATATAAAGTGCTAATTTTAACCTTCAAAATATTAATCATCCTACTCTCCCATCCACTTACTGTCAGAAGAGAACACCCTCATGATTATACTGTTTGTTCACCAATTCTAAATGGTGAAAGGCACTTAAGACAAGAGGGCTATTTGTGCTGGCTGAATTAATAAAAAGTCCCCGCATTAACTTTTATTTGGAATAGTCAGCATCCTAAGTACAACTAGGATTATATAGTTATCTTACATGGTTTTAATTCATGTCACCTCAATGAACCGTAAATTAAATCATTTCAAAAGCCCATAAAATTTTGTATTTTATAATCTAAACATGACTCTTATGTTGTAACCTATATATCTATCTACAAAGTTATTCAGTGTAGTACTATGATAAAGTGAAGGAAGGGGGTTATATAATAGAAACAAAAGTGGTGCCTATTGCTATAATCCAAAAATTATTATGAGACCTCACATACACATGCAATTTCACAGTGGAATTTCAAATGTAGAATTGTTCACATTTGAAATACAGGACAAATTGTCAGGCAGCTTCTGATATCACGAAAGATGCTTACAACAGGAAAAAGAAGGAAAGCCAGTCTATATTACAGCAACAATGTTTCCTTTTCCTGTATAATTTTTTTTTGTAAGCATCTCCAGGAGAAGTACTAAAATGACAACAGTTAGTTCAGATGCAAATTCATTTTATTGGCCATCTCTCTGACAGTCCCCATTCCCTGAAAATAGTATTTCTGCCGACAGTGCTCTGAACCATTCTAAGTTCTAGTTATATTAAATTAATGGCTTATTAATTTAAACTATTAAATTATGTTTTAGCCCTCATGCTTGAATTCAACAAGAAGAAATGCTTAGCAATAATCCTGCCCATTTGTCCTTCTAACAAACCTATAGCAGATGAAGAAGTCAGAAGAGCATTTTCTGAGGAAAGCCTTCTTCTACTTATATTCCCTGTGAAATGTTATAGCCCTGAAAAAAATCACAATTCTGAAATCTCAAGAACTCTAAGGTAGACAAGAGTGAGAACAGGCTGCAGCTAGAAAGCAGTGAAGCTAGTAATATCAGAAAGGTTTCACTGACAAATGTGCAATGCAAAAAAATTCTGTTGTTTGGTTAAAATTTGATAAAATTTCATTTAGCACTAGGTTTTCAAATACACTTCAGGATTATGCTGAATTTGGGTTCTTTTTTCTTTTCCTTTTTTATGGTTAGCAATCTTTCTACCTTCAAATTCTGAGAGAATTTTATCAATGCTTAATCTCAGGGAATTAAATGAATTTGAAGTTGTTTTACAATAATTGGCCTAAAGGTAAAAACCAGTTTCTTTCGTGGGTATCTTTATAGAAGATCTACACAGAACACCAAATTTCTATTCCCTCAAAAAGGGAATTTGTTTCCATTTGTACCAGAATATTTCAATTATAGCCTTTATGCTTTGAAATTTGAGAACATTAAATGAAATAGAAAGGTCACCTGGTTAAATCACAGAGATTCCTGGTATGTATTATTTTTTTCCCCTCAAGCAGAACCTTAATTATTTAGAAACACCTGATTGCAATTATGGTACACTAATTGAAGGGAAAATATTTTTATAATTGTCTCATTGTGAACACACGATCATAGCTTTCTTATTGTCTCTTGGTTTGGAAATGTGACATATTATTCAGCCAAGGTCCTTTGATGTGTTTTTCTTCTATCCATCTCTGCTCCAACAATTCTGTAATACAGGGAACTGAAAATTAAGTTATTCTCACCAGCAATACTCCCTCACAAAGCATCTTTCAACCATAGATATAAACCACAGAACAATTCTTGCCAGGCTTCTCATGCAAATGCTGCAGAAAAACTTACAAGAGCACTTTAAAATATTGAGAATCCTTCAATACAGCCCTTTATAATAACTTTTACTTGCTAATTTCTATGGGTCAGTTGCAAAGGAATAGACCTGTCAATCTTTCTCAGATGTAGCAGAATTTGTCTGTCTACAAACAGGGATACTTTGTTGTTGCCATAGAGACTAATCCTCCACTTTCCTTCTGTTGACACAGCTAGTCACTGTCTAAACTACCTGATCACACTTTTAATAGGCAGCTGACTGGAGTACCATAAAATGCGCAAATCAAGTTTGGAACACTTGACACATCTACTTTGCTTTTTAAAATGTGCTAGGAATTCTATCTTATTTGTTATAATACTAAAGTATAGAAGGAGAAAAACATGACTTAAGTAACAATTAATTTGCCTGAGTTCTAAATTAATTATACTGTTCAGACCAGCTAAATTGTTATTGTTCAGGCATTATTATTTCTGGCACCTTGTTTTAATGGACTTGAACAATCCTAGACAATAATTCATTATAAATATGCACATTATTAGCAATATCTGTATTCTCTCTCTCTCTCTCTGCCTTTCATTGAGTTCAGCAATGCAAAATTATCATTTTCTAATGTTTTGTTTTAAAGCTATGGAAGCAGGGCAATCTTTGCACACACTGATGGTCTGCAGTTGTGAGACCTTGAATAAATTGTCACTTCTATTATATTTCACAGAGTTTGAATCAGCAAACTGAGTTATAGTCTATAATCTAGAGTCCATTAAGTAGAAATATGATGTTTGGAACCTCAAGTTCTACATATTAAAGAGAAAAGTTAAAAAAAAGGTTAAAATTAGTTCCTCAATATCTTTACATGCACAGAAAAAAAAACCATGCACAATGTTATTTGGACATTTGCGGGGGGGGGGAAACTAATTCACAATACTGTCTGTAAATAATATTTACAGAACAAGGACAATTTATATCCAGATAGTACGCTCAGAACTGCACATTAAGGATTCAATGTCTGTGTATATATCTTCCCAGGAATAAATTTTATTAAACTCACTGGGATTTATTTAGACACTCATAACGTTCTGAAGTATGCTTTCTATCACAAGTATCACCAGTGTTAATTTTACTTCTCTTGCAAGTTTTTCTTCACTTCCCAAATGCGTTCATTATATTTTTGTTTAAAAATATAATGCTAAGTATAAACATCACTAATGGCCTATGTTTTGCATCCTCACTTAATGTGTAACAGAAAAGAAGTTTCTTGTTGTGCCTCCTTCAATTAACAGGAAAAACTGATGTGTATCATTAATTACGTCAGTGAGAATCATAAATCATCAATGAGTGCTGCAATTAATTATTTTTAAGTCATGTGAAGAACCATGACAGGCACAAGATAAATTCACAGACCTTTCATACTAGAACGAAGAGGGAGGAAAAAATAGAGATGGAGAGAAAGCAAGAAGATTATCATCAGTTTATAAATTCTAGATAATGTTAGTACACCAAACAGTTTTTATGGCATACCAAAACATTCTGCTATTAGCCTTGGATTTAGATGTCGAAAATATCCTATTGAGAAGCCTGAGTTTAAAATACAATATTTTATTAATGCTGTTCTAAAACCAATTAGCTTCCAATAGAAATGAATATTACTTTTCACTTATTTCAAAAGTAATTTTGCTTTTGCTTTTATTTTTTATAGTGATTTGTTTTGTGTCTATAAGAATGTGAATGAGTGATTGATTGAATGAATTAATTAAGGGCTATAGCAGACAAAAAGCAGTGTCTGTATGTGTGTGTATGTGTATTTTGTAATACATAGAAATAATTTAAAAACTAGATTTCTTTTTGGTTTAGTAACAGTTTTAAAAAGTAGTTGGAAGTAGGTTTTTTTAAAGAATTTTTTTATTGCTTTAAAGTTTTCAAATATCCATGCACAATTATGGTAAATAATACAATAATCATAATATCTGGATTAACTGAATTTGTGTAATTAAAAGAATATATTTTTCTGAATTTTATTTTTTCACTTAGGCATATACAGTACTTACATTAAATATTGTGAACATTTTAATATTCTAATACATTTTAAATTATTTATTTCCTGTCCTTTTGACTGATGAAGTCATAGTTTTTCTAATTATAGAACTGTCCTTAATAAATTGTGTTCATTTACTGGTTTATTTTTATAATAAAATTCTTCCAAAAAAGTTAATTGCTTTATAAATTATATTTTGAAAATAATATTTTTACACACACGCACAAGCCCACTGAAATATATTTACTGTCAATGTAGTTTTGAGCATGTTACTACTTAATTTTTTTCAAATAAAAAATCCTTGAGTACACTGACAAGCTTATGATATAATTATTAGTAGAATAGTGAGTATCACTATATTTTCACAATAATATCCAGTCTTGTGGATGACTACTGAACACTGTATAACTATTGAATGATGATACTATTTATTTGACACCGAAAGAGACATTTACAGGTGCAGCCCTTTTAAAGAATGATATAGAAATATTCTATAAAAAACCTAAAAGGGCAAGGTAGCATTAGCAATATTAAGCAGAGACAACCAAATATTAAGGCGTTAAAAGTGTCCAGATCTTTGACCCAGAAGCATCAGCTAATCATCTATGGAGGTAATTTCTTCAATCCTCTCTAGGCAAATCTATGCCTGGTAAGTGAAGCATGTTTAGTAAGGAAGAAAAGTCTGCTACTATTGCAACATCAAGAGAGCTGGACATCATCTTGTTTTTATTGTAAGAGATGTGAGGCAGGGAGCTAGGCCTCCTCAGTACCTCACAGATACTGTATGCAACTGTTGTAGCTACAAGCATCCAAACATGTATACAGCTATAGTTCCATCACACACTAGATCAGTGGTAGCTGAATATTTGCATATATCTTCAGACAGCTCATCACCTGTCAGCAAGCAAGAATGGAAATATACTTTTCCCCTTGAGATGTGACATAGTCACCAATGGCACTAACTCACGAGATACTGTCCTGGCCATAGGTGCTATTAATCTAGATAGTCATAATGATAACAGATTATTTTTGAACCTGAAGAAAGTATATTGCAGATATTAAACACACACATGTCATATTAAGTCTTATCACTTTGCAGTTTTCATCAAAATTGGAAAATCTATGATATTAGCCATGAAAAGTTTACAATACAGTAGGCACTATCAAAAGCTTCTGAGACTAGGTTTCTGAGAAGTTCAACATGTCTGTGACAGACAGTCTTTTGCTTAAAATTGTAATAACATCATCTGCCAGCTCCAGTGGCATTAACTGTTACAGCATTTGCAATAATCAAAAGCCAAATTCCAATCTTTATCCTAACATCAGTTTCCAGGCCTTTTCTAAATATTTGGGTGCCAACGCTTACAATGCACAACAGATCTAGTGCTAAGAAAATTGGAAATACAACCAAGTGCATTAATTAACATCAACATAGACTTTGTCTATATCATTGCCACATCACACTAATAGTCTATTCCTACAAGCTTTTTCAGCATGGCCATTTGTTGTTGTTGTTGTTATTGTTTTTAAAAAAGATCATTTAAAATCCAACCAGTGTGAAAGCAACATAGCAAAACTGAAAAGCCACAGAAACCTTTCCTTCTCGAAACCATAAGTAAAAATGTCCTGGGAAAGACCTTAAGATCTATATCAGAATCAGCAGCCACTTCTCTATAAAAGGCAATTGAATTATCTGGAAAAATACCTATTATTGCATCTCCGCCCAGAACTACTAATTCTTCACTTATTTCAGAGCACAGCAAAAGCTTTACAGATGTTTTTCTGCATCCGACGCATATAAAAATGTCATCCTGACTTTTTAGAGGCTTCCTATGGCTGCCTCTGCAATTCAAAATTAATTCTGCAATGCCAGATATTCTACCACACATTTATCACTATGTAATCCTTGTCTTTCCATTTAAATTATATACTTCTCACTGTATGAAGTAATCTGAGTTTCATTGTTGGTATAAAGCAAACATTGATATATTGCATAATCTCATTACTATCAGGAAGCAATACTCTGTATTGTTAAAAAAAATGTGAGTAATTTTTACTTTAGAAAGCCAGTTTGGTGTAATGGTTAAAGTATCAGGCCGAAAACAGGAGATTGTTAGTTCTAAACCTGCTTAGGCTCAGAGACAGCCCGAGGGGCCAGTCATTCTCTCTCAGTCCTAGGAAGAAGGAAGTAATGGCAAACCTCTTCCAAATATATTGCCAAACAAACTGCAGGGACTTGCCAGGAGTCAACACTGACTGGAAGGCACCAAAAAATAAGAATAAAAAAGCTTATTTTATACTCAGGATAGCCCAGCTCAGTCTCTACATCCAGATCAAAGTAATCACACAGGCTACTCTGTTCAGTTAGCAAAAATATAATTTGATATTTATTTATTAAATATTAGCAAACATTTTGAAACAAAAAGTTAATAAGAAAAATGAGGATCAAAAGGCAGGCAGAAGCAGAGAAGGAGAGATATCCTTCAGGGAGACATCTCAGAGACCTGCTTTTGGTTATTCCAATCTTTTTTTTTTAGGTACACACCAGTAGCAGAGTATAGAGCCGTGATGGTGAACCTATGGCATGCGTGCCACAGGTGGCACGCACAGCCCTCTCTGCGGGCATGCAAGCCTTGGCCCCAGCTCAGCTCCACCGCACATGCGCATGCGCCTCCTGCTAGTCAGCTGATTTTTGGGTCTCTGCCGCGTATGCACGGGGGGTGGGGAGCATGCAGGATACGTGCATGCATGTGGGGGTGGGGGTTACACGTACATGTGCAGGGGTCACGCAAGCATGGGGAGCTCTAACTTCAGTGTCTAACTGTCAAATCAATATAGTTTCACTCTTTACATCCAAAAACAGCTTACTAATTCACAAAATAACAGAATAGCAGAATTGGAAGTCTTCTAGTCCAATCATATACCATTCCAGACAAATGGTTCTCCTGTCTCTGTTACATAAACTGTTTCATAAACTGTTCAAACTCTATTTCAAAGTCTGATAAACTTTAGAAAACCTCAATCTTTCAATTATCCTAATTATTAACAAATTAGAACACATTTTATTTAAATGCTTTGACATGTTTCATGAAAAATAGTAATGTGGCACCATAGAAATATGATGTAATCACCAATTTGTATCCAAATCTTTTTAGCACAACAATTTATTCTTCCCCAATCCACTTTTCATAGTATATAAATAGATGTGGAGGAGTGAATACATATCTTCTAATTTTAAAAAAATGGAAACAAAATTATCACAACCCTGCTAGAGAAGGAAGTCACTTCCTGGCTGTGCAGTTGATGCTGTTAGGGTTTCCTGCAGCTATTATTTACACAATTAAAAATGCATATGCAGATGAACTGTGTAATTAACAAAATGTCTCCTCCCATCCTTCTGACCTTCCATAAGGGCCTGAAGACCTACTCTGCCAATTAGCTTGGGGCCCCAAAGGGGGTGTATCACACTGGAAATGGTTGACAAATTAAGAGAAGACCCCCCCCACCTCCCTCCCCCCACATATTCTGCTCATTTCTTCCCCATCTTTTTGATTGTAACCTTTACTGTTTTTTAGAAATATTTAATCTTTAGGTTTTATTGGCTTTTATTGTTGGAAGCCACCCAGAATTGCCTTGAAGCAAGATGGGTGGCAAACAAATCTAATAAATAAAAAATATAAAATCTCCTATGTCATTTATCTTTTTTCTCTTTATCTGAACTTTGTTATGGTACCTAGAATTTTTAGTATTTTCTTTCTTAAATTTGACAGCAAATAAGACAATTTACATGTGAAAATATAAGAAGTGACTAAACAATTCATCTCTTGTAGATACAGTACCATACTTCTTCAGTCATATTGGACTGTACAGTGACTTTACAGTGCATTGACCTGGCAATTTGCATCCTTTTTAAATTACTATGTGCTTTCTTCTTAGATGTTACTCTATTTTTAATGTTAGCATTCAAGGAACAACTGTGTTCAACAGATAGAATTTCAAATTTTGCTTTTCAAAGAAAAGCCTTTGGGATTAATTTCTCTAATTTACATCTGACATGTAAGAGAGTCAAGTCAAGAATGAAGATCAAAATACATTAAATGTTGTTTAAATGCTATCAACCTACAACATCACTGTAATTTACACTCACTTTTAAGCACAATTATTTAACTGGAAGATTTCTGTTTCACCTTTTGCTTGTACTTTCTACATACATAAGCAAAACTAATTTATTAGGAATCAATTCTTTGCTGTCTTCAAATCTTTTCTTTTACTTGGTGTAGAATGAAGTGGTCTCATTAAGCAACTTTCCACATGAAACAAGAAAAGGTTTCCAAGATTAAAGAATATTGTTCCTTATTCCAAAGTCAATGTTACATCCCTCAACCTGTGTATCTAGGATGACTAGTTAATTTGCTATTTGTCATGTGATACTGGCTAGAGTAAAATTTATTTCAACATAAAAGGGCATGCTTCATATATTGTTTCAACAAACTGATGCATTAGAAAAATAATTATATTTGTCATTTTCTAGGTTTCCTTATTCTTCTATATTATAGTCAAGCTTGTCATGTAAATATAAAATCGTCTTAAAAGCAGCAACAGATGCAGAGGTTTTAAAGTTCGTAACTTGCTCCAAAATAAAGTGTTAGTATAATTGAGTTGCCAAAAGTATGATTTGGAGGCCAAGAAATATCTAGTTCAATCTAATTTCAACCACAATCTCAACAGCTGACTCTTGTCAAGGCAGCTTATTTCAAGTCATAGCTACACTTACCATTTAAGATGGCGATGTTTTGTGCTCATGCCCTCTTGAGCGTAAACCATCTTAAGAAAATCCTGTCCGAACTGAGCACTTTCTCAATAATCAGCATTGGGTTCAGTCTGGACTGCAGGCTACCATGCCTTCCCATTGGACAATTCCCCTACTATGGGAGGAATTTTAATTGCTTTCATTCCCAGGGACGGGTCTTCCTGGACTTATCTCTGAATATACTACTCTCTGTTTGTATCTAAAAATTAAGATTTTGTATGTACAGATACCTACGAAGTTAAGTTAAATTTAAAGTGAAAGCATGCAAGTACATTCAGTTGCAACAAACAGATTTTTAAAAATCCTTCTTTCCAGCACTATTTATAGTATCTTTGGGAGGCTTGGTGGTTCAGTGGCTTAATGATGGTGGCGATGGTCTCAGTTCCGGCAGTTCAAGCCCACGGTGTCACAGGGAGAGCTTCTGTCACTTATGTCAGCTTCTGTCCACCTAACAGCTCAAAAGCATGTTCTATACAAGCAGATAGATAGGTACCACTTCAACGGGGAGATGAGCTGGAGCTCTGTGCAGGAAGCCAGCTCGCCCTCCTGTCGCGCACCTTGTGAAGTGCACAAGCATGTCCTATAACAGAGATGGTACCTTGGCAAGCCAAACTACTACTCTGCACTAATAGCATTGTGGTCTCCCGGCTACCGTAACAAGGCCATGCACTAATATTAATAATAATATAGTTCCTTTTATATAAAGGATATAAGGATGTCTGTAAGAGGGATTTAAAGGCCTTGGGAATGGACATTAACAGCTGGGAAACCTTGACCTCTGATTGTTCAGCTTGGAGCCTAAAGACGCAGTATGGCCTTCTCCATTTCGAGGAGACACTTGTTCGGCAGGCCGAGGCAGAGAGGGAGTCCCGGAACCAGCGAAATCTGGGGGCCAGGCAGGGGACAGAATGGATCTGCCCTCAGTGTGGAAGTGATTGCCACTCTCGGATTGGCCTTTTTAGTCACACTAGATGCTGTTCTAGGAACTTTTTCTAGAAACTCTTTCCAGAGCACGATACCATAGTCTTTCACGACTGAAGGTTGCCAATGATAGTTCCTTTACCAACACAAAGGAAATAGCATAATGGTTAAGATCTTTGATTATTATAAATAAGGCTGTAGGTTCAATTACATTTTTTTAGCATATGTAGTTTTTCTTCTCTGTTTTTTTAAATAACTACATAATTTTACCATGTTTCCGGTCACCTGAGATTGAAAGATTTCATCCTCACCTTTCAAATAACTCAAAACCAATGTGGACTTATTGGAAGGTGGAGTAAAACTGATCTGGACTTTTAAAAAAAGAAAAAAGCAGAGGGGAAAATTACTTATTCCAGAAATTTTTTTTTGCCAAATTTAACCACTATGCTACTTTATTAGTGATTATAAGGAAAATTATAAAACCTATTTGAATGGATAAGCATTTACTCAGGTGATGAACCAAAGTAAGCAATGAATTGCTAGAATTAGTCTCTAGCCCAAACTGATATACAGGATAGAGAAATATACTTGAAGTAGCACATGTTGAAGTTGCTTTAGGAGGACTGGAGCATTAGTAGAAGGTGATATCATCTGTTTTGTCCCGCTATCCACTGCTAATGATAACACTAGAGGTTAACGTTAGCCTTCTAATCAAATATTACCTTCCAGATGCAAGAGTTACCTTTGTGATAAAATTATACATGAAATAATGCTTAATCAAACACTTCCACGTAAAACAAAAGGGCATCTGTTGTTTTTAATTCAGATTTCAGATTTCAGATTCATTGAGTAACTAACATAGTATGCTTAACCATTAAAAAAAACCTGATAGTTATAACTTCATTTTCTTAATTAAAGTGTGTGTGTGTGTGTGTGTGTGTGTGTAAAATGCATATATCTTAATTAAATGCATAATAATTAATTAAATATATTCTGACATCAGTAAAACAGGTTCAGCTTGTGATATCAAAACTGTACAATGTTGTCAAATGTCCTTAAAGATCAGTTGATCCCCTATTCTGGGATAACCAAGCTGTTAAATAGCACCATTTTAAAAGCTCCCCTGTAGGCAGAGTTGGTATATGGCATAAATATAGAAGAGAAACTGTTTAGTTGTAGACAGAGCTGAAGAAGCTTCTTGGATGAGAAGCAAAACATCTTCAAAGAAAAACCAGAAAGTCTACTTGCCTCTTGAAAAAGCACCTTTGGGACAACCGTGACCCGGATGACTGAGAAACTCCATAGACATTTAGCTATGTTTATTTGTAATAGTGTAATAGCTGATATAGGACATATGAAAGCCTATAATTTCCAGTTATGATTTTTTCTCGCTAGCATATGTCTAAGGAGATTCTCAGACATAAACTTCTTGGTTGAGAAGCGAAACGTCTTCTTCTTCCTCAAGGAAAAAACAGTCTATCTAGTGTAGTTTATAGAGCCTTACTTTGTTTAATAAGATAGTCATGAAAATAATATTGAAACCAGAATTGAACAGTGCTGAACTTTTAACTAGAACCAATACACATATTGTAGTTTTAAAGTGATTACTCCCTTTGGCAAACATCACTAAAGTTGTTACAGTCCTTCTTCTTTGTATAAAAAACTCAAGGAGAACCATATTCATCACCATGAAATGGTTTTCAGAATCACTGTGTGCAGTGATAGAGTTGGAACCCAAGATGCTTCTTAAATAGATAAGTGGCTATAAAAAGGTAAGATGTCAAGTTAAAGAATAGGATGCATTTTGTAACCCTTCTTCAGCCATCTAATACTAATTCCAAGTTGGTGCAGACAGTTGAAGCACTAAAGTGTTCCCAAAAATAACACCCCAGATGATTGTGTTCATTGTAGCTTGTTTACTGAGCAATCTTTAGTATATTTACTCAAAAGTATGTTCCACATGCTGTGGACTGAAATTTAAATCACATACTTGAGCACAGAATTTCAAGTCAATAATGGCAGTTATTTGTTTTTATGCAGGAAAGGAAGGAGATATTAAGCAATAAAACATATAAATCTATCGTAATACAAATGATGGGACAATGGCAATAAATGCAGATGTTTCTAAGTTTAGGAAACATTAAATTAGATGCCAACTGCATCTGGTAAGGGAGCCTACTATTCTAACCACTGAAGAAGGCAATACACAAGAATCTTGGGAATAACCACAAACTAAAACATTCATATGAAGAAGTTGAAAAAGTAGGTTGAAGAAGTTGAAGAAAGTTGAAAACATATTTTATTCCTTTGCGCTGTTTCAAATAAATTTTTACCAAAGAGGTTATTGCATTAAATAAAACTACAGATAGCTGGTAAAATTGTGAATGGCACCATTTCTCACTAAATGATTAGAAGGAGGTTACAATAAAATATTTTCCTTTCTATTGTGCTGGCCTACATATGGAGGACATTTTTGTACGAGGATAAATTTAACACTATGAACACTGAGTATAGTCCATAAAATTGCATAAAATATTACCATCAATTTAAAAAATAATCCATTAACCTAACCGTCCCCCAAAAGAAATAGCATAAAGTGTACAGATAAGGGTGCTAGTCCCTATAATTAAAGGAAGAGAATAACATTTGTGATTGTTTCGAATTGTATTTGTTTGTTATGCTGAAGGTTAACACAAATATTTTTAGTATACTACACAGTCCTCTCTATGCAATTTAGAAAATAAAATTTAACAATGTTAAAGCTAAATTAAGCTAAATTCCTTAGCTCATGTGTTTAGTATATCAGTAACCTCTTGTATCGCATACTTTCTGTACATTTCTATTCAATATTCTCCTTGTCTATTTTCAGATCAATTCAATGTTTTTTTTAATCAGAGAAAGTAAATAATAACCAAACTTGAACATTTCATCTTGATAATTTATTTTTTTAAGAACTCAATCCATATGCAAGAGCAAACCCACTTAGCTGATCTCGCAGAGCTTTAGCAAATAATTTGATTTCAAGTTAGGATGGAGAAAACAAGAAGCGAGATTAGAAAATAGCAGATATAAAAACAGAGGGTTTTTTTTCCTTTTAATGTTGATTTTAAGATCAGGAAACAATTCATGCCTAATAGGTCCACCTCATTAGTCACAGCATCATGACCTCTCACCTTGAGTGATAAAGTACACAGGTCAGAATTGACAATACCTACTCATGGCTGATCATGGCTGCCAGTTATTGATCCAAGAAGGGAGAAAATCCTTTGTAGGAAAAATACTGCTCTGAATTACAAACATGCACTCTCCAGAGATGCTGCAACTCTCTCGATATCTCCCTCTGGAACTGAAAAGCAAGGAGTGAGTTCAGCCAGTATTTAATATCAAGTGAATGTGGTGTTTAATCAATACTATTCTGCTTTTGTCCCATGATGTGGAAAGCAGTGTCTATTCATTCAGTAAAGGTTAATGCCAAGGGTCAAGTGATTTCACACTCTCTGTAGGAACCACAACATTTCAGTAGTTAGATGCCTCGGACAATGATGACTCAGTTGGGCTGATTTATTGCTACTCTAAGGCTCTACTTAATGCTAAAGTGCTATCTTATGATAATACCTCAGAAAATAGCAATGATAAAAGAGGAGGCAATAATTACCTATATTTTGAAGTAATGTCTTCATTTCTAACATCCTATAAAGATGTAAGGACCATTTAAAATGAGCTGCTTCTTGTATTAGCCAGTCAGTTAAATACGATATTATCCATGCTCTCTGTCTATGC